>JAYMTF010002255.1:0-18952 GCA_036897485.1 Pelargonium nanum | reverse complement strand
CTCATTCTCCATTCTCATTCCCAAACCAAAATTGATAATCCAAACGGTACCTACAAAATTTCAAATAAAGCGTCTCATGGAACCTTCTTTTCCAATGAATTGCAACACAAAAATGCAGTATTTTAGTAGTGGAAAATTAATTTTCTTGCTCTCTCTATGATTTTCTTGGAACATGATCAAGTCATCGAATTCTCACTGCACAAATAATGGCTTTCCTTCACGATTAAGTTACATAAGCAAAACCCAAAACATCACATTCCATTTTTGGACCATTTCTTGGTTTTGAAACTTTCAAAATTCAAACCCATCACACACTATTTTTATGGTCTGAAAACATTTGGTTCCCTTTTTGACCCGTAAATCACCAAGCAACTCTTATATATATATATATATATTGCAGCAAAGAAATTAAAGAGCTTATTTTGCAGCAAAACAATGGGTTTTTCTATAGTGTCTCTTGTTGCCTATTTTCTTAGATTCCTTAGGAAGCTCTATTCCAAGACTCTAAGCTTTGGATCATCATCTTCTTCTTCTGTTCTTCATGCTATGTTCTTCTGGATTTTTGCTTCTGATCATGATAATGATCAAGAAAGTGAGAAAAAGAATGTTCAAGAAAATCAAGATTGTCATGAAACAGTGGAAGCAAAAGGGTTGGTGATAGACATGAAGATCCAAGAAAACAGGCCAATCTTGCAAGAAAATTTTGGTGTTTCTTGTGGTGCAGCTGAGAAAAAGGTTGTGAAGAAGGAGAGAAAGAGGCCAGCAAGGCTTGTTGTGCCTGTGGATTGTTGTACAGTCTTGGAGTTGAGTGAAATGGCTAATAATGATAAAAATAAAAGGGTTGTTGATGAGGAGCTTGAGGTTGAAGGTAGAGATTTCTGTTTGGCTAGCAAGAAAGGGAGGAGAGAGGTCATGGAAGATGGTTATGGTGTCACACTTGACATTCTTGGAGATCCTAAGCAGGTATGTTATATAAAAGTGTAGTGCACTGAAATTTGTTTTTACTAGCTGTTTGAGCCTACTTTATGTCACGTACTGAAAGAACCGATCCCGTGCAACGCCCCATTCGGAGACAGGGGCCAATCTTTTTCATAGGTGTCGAGCAATATAAACCTGACAAAATAGGTTATACATGCACCATTAAGCACACTGAACAACATCCGTTTCACAAGTATAGGAGTATGTCACATGGCGAATACCACTATTAAAACGTTTGGGGGTCATTCTTTCAGGATGTGACAATTAGCACTTTAATTTCTTGTCTAAGCATTGATTTTGACCGTTGCAGGCAATTTTTACGGTGATCGACGGGCATGGAGGTCGAGCAGCTGCAGATTATGTGGCTGAGAACTTGGCGAAGAACATTGTGAAAGCATTAGAAAATGTTGCAGCTGAAGAAGATGATGATCACTCAGAACAAGCTGTGAGGGGAGGGTATTTGGTCACTGATACACAGTTTCTATCTCAGGTGTGTGCATTTTAAGTATTGAACATTTCAACTCCATATAGTACTAGTGAAATGTGAATTTAATCATGTTTTGCATTGTTTTATTGTTATTTTGTACGTGAATTTTGTTGATAAACAATAGGTAAAAGACTCAAAATAGTCATTGAATTTTCGTATTTCGATTCAATTTGATTATTGAATTTTTTTAAACCCAAAATCGTCCATGAACTTTCAAATATTGACTCTGTTTAGTCACTGAACTTTTAATATAAGTTCTAAGGTAAGGGGCATTTTGGTTCAATATTTGAAAGTTCATGACCAAAATTGGGTTGAAGCACGAAAGTTCATGCAACATTTTGGATCCAAAAAAGTTCATGAACTAAATTGAGTTGAAAGACGAAAGTTCATGGATCAAATTAAGTCTTTTATCTAAACAATAACATAAATTCCATTCAGACCGGTAGAGTTGGGTTATTGCTCATATTCGTTCCTATGAATTTATAAGCAAAAAACGAATAACAAATGTGTGAAAACTTCAAACGAACATTAAAAATAATATCAACAGACATTGAAACGTGATCGTGTGTATTGCAGGGCATAGGCAGTGGAGCTTGTGCAGCAAGTGTGCTGTTGAAGGATGGAGAATTGCACGCAGCAAACATTGGCGATTGTAGAGTTCTTTTGAGCATAAATGGTATAGCTCATGTTTTGACAAACGATCATCGTCTCAGTCGAGAAGACGAGCGTGTTCGTATCGAGAACTCAGTAAGCCACATTTCATAGCTCGTATTTATTTACTTATTACTTCATAATGTACAATTAAAATGTCGTTGAGTCTTCGTATTTGTAGTGACAATTATGCATTGAAAAATCATTTAATTATGTGACATATGTGTAATGTGCAGGGTGGTTTTGTACAGTATTGTCACAATGGAATATGGAGAGTGAATGGGACACTTGCAGTTTCAAGAGCCATTGGAGACATCAATTTAAAAGAATGGGTCATTTCAGAACCAGAAATTACAAAGATTTGTCTAACTTCAGATTGCCAATTCTTGATTATTGCCTCAGATGGATTGTGGGATAAGGTATATTTATATAATGAAAACCAATATTTTAAAAATTAGATCATCAAATCAAATATTAATGTTAATAAATATTGTGTACATGATGATCAGGTAAGCAACCAGGAGGCTGTTGATGTGGTGTTGAGAGGGAACAGAACTATGAAATTAGCTTGCAAAGAGCTTGTAAATATATCTTGTAGCAGAGGCAACATGGATGATATCACTGTCATGGTGATTAATCTCCAAAATTTTGTACCAACTTAGTTCAAAATAGTTTTGTAAATATATAGGGATAATATTTCATTTTGGTACTTTAACTAAACATATTGTTCCAAATTAAAACATAATTTGATTTTTGTTTTTATTTGGTACTTATACAATTGACATCGTAGTGTAACTGTACATATTGTTCTAAATTGGTATGTAATTCGGTTTTTTTGTTCTGTTTTAGTACTCAAACTACTGATATCGTTTAAAGTTGTTAACTAAACTATTTATTTTTGTTCAATGTTGGTCTCACTTGTAGTTGTGTCATCAAATCAATCTCAAGTAGCATCTATTTTTAATTTTCACTTTTTAGAAAAAAATATTTGATATGACATTTTCAGAGAGACTAACGTATACAAAAAGTGAAAATTGATATAGTTGTGTCGACAAATCAATCTCAAGTAGCATATATTTTTAATTTTCATTTTTTTTAGAAAACAAATTTTTGATATGACAATTCCGGCGTGACTAACGTATACAAAAACGACTTTCCATTTGTTGAAGGATTGTCGCACTACAATGTCGTATTGTGGTTTTGTATTCATCGTCTTATTCACTAGCATAACTTTATAGCTCGAAAAGGTCACCGAACTTTGCATTTGTTGAAGGATTATCGCACTACGATATCGTATTGTGTTTTTGTATTCATCGTCTTATTCATCAGCAATACTAATAGCTCGAAAAAGGTCACCGAACTTGCAAAAATGTCAATGCTTCTACAATGGAAAATTTACAACTCACACTGATGCTCGAACCCGAGTGTTCAAAGATAATCTTTAGCGCTTAAACCGCTTGTCCAACGTACATGACTTGAAATTCAAACGTTCAACTTTATAAACCCATAATTTGTATGGAGTCTGTGTCGGGTTAAGGTACTTGACCCTAACTGACATGGAGCTCCATCTCGTGCCTGGTCTCGCACAAGTGGAAAAAGAGAGCTGAGTTGGCTTCTCGTCCACGCAGATAATTTCCCAAAACCCTAATCTCCACTTCCACACAGACCAGACCAGCTTCATATCTCAGTGTTCCATTTTGACTCTCTCAGAAGCTGCACACCACCAACAATGGCGGAGAGACCAGTGATCACTCTCGGAGGCAAGGGCTCTGCTCTTTCTTCCTCCTCCATCCACGCCATTTCCACTGGCCGCGCTCAGGTTCGTCTCGACACCTCCGCTCTCGATAGGCTCTCCTCCGATGCCACTGCTCCTTCTGTCTCCCACAACCTTCCATTTTCATCCAAATCCATCTCCCTCGAAGAGTCCATCGCTTCCCTCACTGCTCTCCTCAACCATCTCCTCCTCTCCGGCTCCGTCCGTGCTTCGCTCCCTGTCCGCATCGCCGATTTTCTGAATTCGAATCCGAAATCGGCCGACATTGGCCCGATTGATGTTACAGACGAGGAGCGGTCGGTTCTGGAGAGATCCTCGGCCACGGTTCTCGGTGTTTGTGCTCTTGTGGAGCATGAATTGACGGCGCTGTCGGTGATTGCCGACGCGGTCGCTGCCTTGTCATGTGAGGCGATGAAGGCGAATGTGGCGGAGGCTTTTAATTTGATGGATTCTGGAGATGGATCGGTGGCTAAGGATGAGGTCGGAGTTGCGAGTGATATGAAGGTTCTGCTAAATGGCTCGAAGCTGGTCGGTAAGGTGGCTTGCGATGCGGTTCAGGAGATTCCTGAGATTCACGGTAGCTTGAGGAAGCAAGTGAAGCTGTTGCACTCGGAGATGAGAATTGGGCTGAAAAGTTTGGGTCCTAAAGGCAGGAAAGGTGCAAAAGAAGTTGCAAGGGTGTTGCTTCCATTGGAGGACGTGCTAAGGGACTTGGGTCGAAGCAGTTTGTGCAGGGTCAATATGAATTTGAGCTCAATTGGGAGTGACAGTTTGAGGTCTGATTTGACGGGTTTATTCAACAACAAATGTCCTGTTGGTGATTGTCTGAGGCAAGTGCAATTGGCTGAGGATTATGATAAATTTGTGCATGAAGTGTATCTACTGTCTGGTACTGTATGGAGAATTGTGGCATGGGAGGCCATAACAGCATTTGTTGCTCTTGAGGGAATTGAGTGGGTTGGCAAGGGCGGGGATGCTGAGGTGAAGGAAGCTAATTCGAGAGTAGACAAGAAGAATGATAAGAAAAAGAAGAAGGCGGTATTGGGGAAAGGGACTAATGTGATGGTTCAATTGATTAAGGATAGGCTGGAGAGTAAGAGTTTGGGAGCTGCTGACAGTTTGGGCTTATTGGAGAAATGGGCAGAGGACCTTGGCTCCTTTTTTAGCCCGAAGGATACAGAATTTGATTGTTTAGTGACAAAAGTGAAAGAAATAGTGGAGACTAATGAAAGTAGAAGACTTCCTAAACTTCCAAAGGTACGCCTACAAGAAATTTTATCATTTTACATTTTTCACTTCCTTATTCCCTTGGTTTACTAAAATCGGAGAGAAATGAGATCCATTTGAACTTAGATGATTATTAGTTTTGACAGCTAAATTAGAATTAGCTGAACTACTGTTTCAGAAAAAAGAAGAAAAATTAGCTGGACTACAAAACCTTGGGGGTTAGCTAAATTATTGTTTTGATCAGATTATGAATTGATCCAACATGAAATTTGGTTGAATTGATGTCATCTTTAGGCTGCTGGAAATTTAGGTGGGATGTCATTTGAACCAGGCTGGTCAATGTAAAAAATTAAGAGAGGAAAAGAATAAAATGTGTAATATTCCATGTTAAAAATATTAATTATGGTCAATTTATATCGCTTTGAAAACTTGTTTATTTTACCTGAATTTTCATTAATCCACATTTTACTTTTTCTGTGTCAATATAATTTTTTATTACCACCTCGTCCATTTTCGTGTAATTTTTTGGTTGATGAATTATACCTTATTATTAAACAAGGCATAGAAAATTGGTATGCACATGGTTTGTCTGGCTAAGAATTGGTTTAGTTTCGTGTATTATGAAATTTCTTTGTTAGGCTAGTTAAAGAAGTTCGACGTCTTTTAATTTTTATTCTTCTTATTGCCATTGTACCTTCATTTTGTACTGAACATGCTGTAATGGTACATATCAGGGTACTCGCGATTTTGCAAAAGAACAAATGGCAATAAGAGAGAGAGCATTTTCAATTATAGGGGATGTTTTCAAGAGGCATGGAGCAACAGCCTTGGATACCCCTGTTTTTGAAATGAGAGAAACTCTCATGGGGAAATATGGGGAAGATTCAAAATTGATTTATGATCTAGCGGACCAGGTAAATATACTTCTAAGTTGGTTTTAGCGTATTTGTGTTTCTTCCTCATTGTTTTGTATCTTTGTTATTATTTCGTTTGATTTTCTTGTAAAATTCAAGATAGTTAAAAGTTAAAACAATTTCCTATTTTTATACTTGCATTCATTGTATAATGTGAGGGAAAAAGTTGGTCTTCTAGGAGAATTAGGTGTTAGGCTATGGACCTTTATCATTCATGGTCTGCTTATGCAAAAAGGGAGACAACAAACATACAAGATTTGTTTCTGGCATTGAATCAAATGTCCAAGTCTGCAAACTTGGGTTGGCTGAACATGAGTTGAGTGTTTCCTGATGCTTTAGAAGTTCAGACCAATATATCAGTGTCAACAAGGACTTAAAAAGCCTATTAGTCATTAGGGATACATAGATGCCAAGTATTCCATCTTTAGGCTTGTTGTGATGATGATTAGTAAAAAAAAAACAGAGTTGATTGTGGAAACAAAACTAATCGAGAATATAGAACCTGGGCAAGACTCAAACTTAGACTCTTAGAGTATTCAACCCATGTAAATACAAGTTTTATTCCTTTCATTCGTCTTCTTGGGAATACATTGGGACTTCTATTTTCTTCTAGCTCCTTTTCTCATCCGAATTGATCACTGAATGGACTCTCTTTGCATTTCACAGTTTGGAAGGCCTGTTTTTTATGCAATTATTTTATCTTTGCTGATATTTACAACTCAACCAAATAACTTCGTGTACAATTTGTTGACAGGGTGGAGAGCTTTGTTCTCTCCGATATGATTTAACTGTTCCATTTGCTAGGTATATGGCAATGAATGGTCTCACGTCACTTAAAAGGTACCAAATAGCTAAGGTATACAGAAGGGATAATCCGTCCAAGGGAAGGTTTCGTGAATTTTATCAATGCGACTTTGATATTGCTGGCCAATTTGAACTAATGGGGCCCGACTTTGAGGTTGTCAAAATTCTGACTGAACTGCTCGATGAGCTAAACATTGGGGAGTATGAGGTAATAATTTTCTAGATCATTTTGTTTACTTTATTGCCGTGTCTGACAATCATGATGAAGATATTGGTATCATGTCACAGTGAATGTCTGTTTTTCTATTTTTTTTTTTAATAAATCAGTTCTTTCTTGATATAGTCTGCCAGCAGTATCTGATATAAGCATGAAATATTCAGTATTTGAACATTTTATAACCATGAATAGCTTTATTGTTTTGGAAGTCCACATGATATCAATGAACAATGGTGTTTCTTAGTTGTGTCGAGCTTGCCCTTTAGTGCCCTACAACTTTTGCACTAGTTGATGAAGCATCACAAGATGTGGTTACTGTTTACAGGTGAAATTAAATCATCGGAAGCTACTGGATGGAATGCTGGAGATATGTGGAGTGCCAACTGAAAAATTCAGAACTATTTGTTCAAGCATTGATAAATTGGACAAGCAGTCATTTGAGAAGATAAAAAAAGAAATGGTAAGAGCATAAGCTTTGGTATGTACTACTAAGCATGAAAAAGTTTTCACAAAATTAAGTAGATCCAATGCAAAGGGAAAGTTTTCTAGTAGCACGTGCAATATTTGACCCTTTCCTTATTTTGGTTTACTTACACAAACATCCCTTGCGGTTCTATTACAGTTGTCACCTGTGGCTGAGTCTGTTAGTATTTCTTGTAAGAATATGGATTAAAAGTACATTGCAATGCATCACCTTAGCCAATGAGCATGTAGGACTCTTTTGCAATTCTGTTTTAATCCACACCACACATGCACACACTCGCAAAGCTTGGTATGCCGCTACTGGCTCTGGTATGGACATCCATCACATACACAACAAACATCACTAAACATTTTCAACAATATGCACAACCAGTCTGCTTTCTTGTCGTTATTTCAGCTGCATTATCTTTTGTTTGCCTTTGAATGATGAGCTTGTTATGTTTGTTTATAAATATCGTGTTGTTTGGCAGGTGGAAGAGAAGGGATTAAGCATTGAGACAGCAGACAGAATTGGTACTTTTGTGAAAGAAAGAGGCCAACCTTTGGAATTGTTAAATAAGCTTAAACAGGAGGGCAGCAAGTTTCTAGAAAACAATTCATCTAGTGCTGCATTGAAAGAGTTGGAGATTTTGTTCAAAGCTTTGGAAAAGGCAAAGTGTGTTGATAAAGTAGTTTTTGACTTGAGTCTTGCTAGAGGTCTTGATTATTATACTGGGGTCATTTTTGAAGCTGTCTTTAAAGGGTCTACACAGGTAAATATTTATTCATGCGACTAATTTTCACTTGTATTTATATTTGTTAACTACTGGTTTTTATTTTTATTTTTTATTTTTTTATAATTATGTCACACTGTTTTGCACCGTTAAATGGTCTCTTGTCTCATTTAATTTTTCTTATTCAACTGTCCTCAGGTTGGTTCCATTGGTGCTGGTGGACGTTATGATGGCCTCATAGGAATGTTCGGTACAAAGCAGGTGCCAGCTGTTGGCGTCAGTCTTGGGATTGAAAGAGTATTCACTATAATGGAGGAGCAAATTCAGAAGAATCAGAACCAGGTATTAAGAATTATAGTATTGTCTTGCACAGGCGCACACACCTGCACAATGTATGATATAGCACACACCTGCACAATGTATGATATTGCACACACCTGCACAATGTATGATATTGCACACACCTGCACAACGTATGATATTGCACCTACCTGCACAACGTATGATATTGCATGTCTCGCCGCATGTTAGTTTAAGTTTGAAGTTAATATGAAGAACATGTTATAGGTTGTGTTCTGGATCTGAACTCTTACTGCCCCTCTTGGTGACATAAGCTCTCATAAAAGCTAATGCGACAGCCTTGCTGCTGAGCTATGAATAAACCATAGGCATTTTCGCACATAGGCGCACATTGCCACATTCTTAACTGTTTTGTAGGACATGTCAATAGGTTGTGTTCTGGTTATCAGCTCTTCGAGTAAGTAGTGTAGCTAATCTCAGTCTTGCAAGCTCTCTTAAAAGTTAATGCAACAGCATAACAAAGTTCATATCATTGGTAGGAACTTTGTTGATCGTGGCCATGACAAATGATGGAATGTTCATGATAAATATCTGTTATTGAGCGATGCATAGATACTGATGCAATATAACCATGGATACATGGAATTATGAAATTTGGTAACCGGAGTATAACCTAATAAGCTCCCAGAAGCCATCATCAAAATGGTTCTTAGTGTAGTATTGAAGCTGTCCAGATATTTGACCTGATGCTCGGGTCCTTTCTAGTAGACCATAGTCAATAACTAGAAAATCAGCATCAATTATTATTTAGGAAAATGATATGCTTTGTCATGTTGGCAGGTAATTCGAGCTACTGAGACGCAAGTCCTTGTGGGTATTTTAGGGGATGACCTATCTCAGGCTGCAGAGCTGGTAAACGAGTTGTGGAGTGCCAAAGTGAAAGCTGAATTCATGGCCAACAAAAGACCAATGAAGCACATAGACAGGGCCAAAGCTTCCCGGATCCCTTGGTTGGTCATCGTGGGCGAGCAGGAAGCGAAGGCAGGTATTGTGAAACTAAAAGACATCGAAGCCTCCAAAGAGGAGGAAATTCCTAGAAATAATCTCATTGAAGAACTGAAAAAACGATTAGGCCAGAACTGATGGGCAGCTTTATGCAAACCTCTCCTCTAACTCAAACATTTACGCTAAATCGTGCATCATATATGTTGTAATTGAACATCATTTACAAAGTCGCAAGTTCGCAGGGTTAAGATAGATGATCGACAAGAGTGTATTTTTAAATTTTACGTTAAAGATTATATACAGCAGTTCATGTTATTAGATATTGCTTCCAATAGATGATATTTGATAAAGTTTCCTTTAAATTGCTCTCTCTCAAGTTCTCATGAAAAATAGTTCAAAAGAATTATTAGAAAATTTTGGATTTTGTAACAAATACAAAAGCTTAGCAAAAGAGAAAATAAATATGTTATATTTCTTGAGTTTGTTTTATTCTATTCCTTGTGATGGTGGTTTTGTTCTTTATTATTGGCGTGTAGCAAAAAGAAGAAGAAAAGAATAAAAGGAAAAACAATGAGTCAATAAAAAAGCCAAACAACTCAAGAAACAGAGGAAAAAACCAATTAGGATTAGTGTGAAGAGTCATCGTGTATTTGATTGGTATTTTTTATGCACGCCAAATTTAATTAACTGTGGAAGCCCAAATTTTTGACTTGGAAATGGCATGGGAAGGTTTGGAGAGTGAAACATGTGTAACTTATTTTCCAACATCTATATATCATTTGGTGGATTGGTTACATTGTTTATGCCGCCCATATTTTCCAAAACACTTAATTTAGTTAAAATACTTGTGATAATTTTCACCGAATTTGATGGCGACTCATAATCATTTATATGAAAAATATTAGAGGATGAGAAAACTTTTATCCTCGATTTTCAACTGGGGGCGGCTAGGATCAGAATTTTATTTTCCATCACTTTTGTCCCGTCTTCGATTGAATTTATGTATATATTAATATGTTTTAGAGGGGAATATATATTTTCATTCTTAAAAATAATGTTCAATGAACTTTAATATTTACAAATAAAATTATGTAATGGATTCGTGTTTAGATATATTATTTTTGAAATCATGTGTTTAGATATTTAATTATGATTAACATTTTGAAATGTTTTCTTACTTAGAAAAAATTATGAAGTCGACTATGAAACTTTAGTGGTCTACCGCACAGAGTAAACACATGTAAATCTAACTCTAAAGTCGACACATATCACATATGGTTCTATCGACTGGATGTCGACCTTGAAACTAGAACAATCTATAAAGTAAAAATATGTATATCTCACTTTAAAGTTGAACCATATCACACATGAGTCTACCACATTGTATATTTTCTTTCTTGGTTGAGAGATTTCAGACATTTTGTTCTATGCACTTCACTTTATTTCTGAAACTAATATGGATTGAATGAGTATTTAAGTCAGTAATCCAACCTAAGGTATAG
Source organism: Pelargonium nanum (assembly GCA_036897485.1). Classification (NCBI taxonomy): domain Eukaryota; kingdom Viridiplantae; phylum Streptophyta; class Magnoliopsida; order Geraniales; family Geraniaceae; genus Pelargonium; species Pelargonium nanum. Next base: position 7,897 of record JAYMTF010002255.1, on the reverse strand, counting down.
GTAAAATGAGAATTGAATAAACAAGCACTAAAAACTTCAACGAAGTAGATGAAATGATAATGACTAAATGCTAGAACAAATCATTACTACAGAAAGCTATATATAATTAACTAGCCAATTTGGCAGGTAAGATAGCAATAGCACCAATAATTAATTACTCCCAAAAGTAGGTAGCCACTATTGAACTTCATGAATTTCGATATTATTTATCTACGGAGAATAAATGTCTTTTAAGTACCAATCTAGCAATCTGTGCACTATTTATGTAATATGGTATCAGAACCTGAGGTCACAGGTTCAAATCTTGACACCCCCAAAATTTGTATAATTAAATACTTTATCTATTCTCTCTGCTTCAAGCCCACTTGGGCTCTTTATCTTCTCTTATCGGGCCTTTCTATACAACTCTTCATCTATCTTTCAAGCCCACTTGGGCTCTCTATCTTCTCCTTTCGGGCTTTCCCGACAACTCTTCTCATAACCTTCAAGTCCACTTAGCACTCTATCTTCTCCTTTCGGGTCACCCGCAAAAAAGTTAAAAATCGGGTATCGACTTCTCTATCTTCTCCTTTCGGGCCACCCGCAAAAAAAAAAAAGAAGTTAAAAATCGGGTACGAGCTCCTATCTATCTCTTCGGTCCACCCATAAAAAAGGGAACAGAATCCTATCTATTTCTCTTCGATCCACTTGCAAAGCCATAACGGGCTTGCACGTGAGGGGGTGTGTTGGAATAGAATATTAAAAGTATAAATGAGGACTTCAACTACAAGTTTGAGCTTTTAGTTGAGTTGGTTCTCTAACAATTTGAAAACAAACATGCATGTACCAAAAACTCGATTCGTTTTATGGATTCAAGTTGCATAAAACGAACTAGAATAATGTATTGTTTGAATTGTATAAACTTGCACATTTTATACGTAAAACTTGAAACCCAATTCAAAATGCAGAATTTACAACCAACACTTATTTTAAATCCTGTTAAAAAATATTCAACCCGACCGAACTCAAAACCCGATCTGTAAGCTCTACTATAAATATTTCCTTCCCCTCACATTTTTAATGACCTTAGTAAACTGTCGACAGGCTGGACCGAACTAAAATAACCAAATTAACTGTAACTGAAGTCTATTATAATTTAATTTTCATGACTGTCACTGAAGCAGGCTGACAGTGATGGATAACTTATCAAAACCACTTGAGTAGTTTATCTTCATTCCCTACACAGTTGTCCTCTTCTACCACGAAAAGGATAGGCTCTCAAAATAGCATCACCAACAAACTGCGGTTCAAGATCTAAACACGTGTCAACACATTATTTGCTGAACAAGCAAAAAGTCAGAAGAATCTAGATTTTTAAAGCAAATCCAGCACTCTCTGTACTGAATCTTTCCATTTCCGGATAAGCGCGGTTCCACCTGATCCTGCTCTCCAAATAGAAACAGAGGGTTTCGAATCCGAAGAAGATCAACTACCCATAAAAATTACCACTTTCGGCCACCATTTCTTCTCCCAATTTTCGATTAGGGTTAGGTTCTTGGCTGTTCAATCCCACAAAACCTAACCAATCACAATCGTCAATCAATAGTCATGGAAGGTGAATCGGGTGATTTTCAGGATTGGGAATTGCTCAACCACAGTTCAGGCTCTGCTCTGGTTCACTCTGACTTCGAGGACGCGACGGTGGAGGCAGAGGCGGAGGCGTCTATGGATGGCGATTCCGAGGGGATGATCAAAACCGATTACTTCTCTATTGATTCTCACGAAAGGTACGATAAGATTGCTCCTAGGCGCGATGCGAGCGAGGAGGGATCGGTTGAGTCCGACAATCCGAGTTGGATTGATCCGGGTTCGGAGAACAGGTACGGGAGGAAGAATTCTGGGGAGTTCTGGTCTGATTCGAGCAGCGATAGATCTGATGAGCGAAAATTTGGGGATTTGGATGGTAAGCACGAATTGGGTACTGTGGAAACTGTGGAGGTGAAGAGCCAATTGGGCGATGATGGAATTGGGGGAGAATTGGGAGCAGGGGATTCGAATTCGGGTGTGTTTGAGTCTGGTGGATATAATTTGGGTGCGAAAAGCGAATTGGGTTTGGTTGGAAATGATAAGAGTGATGTGGGTTTTGAGGGGTTTGGAGAAATTCAGAACCAAGATATGGACTTGGGGAGGTTTTGGGCTGGTTCTGGAGATGGTCTGGTTTCGATGAAATTGGGGGATGTTGATGTTTCTAAGCTGAGTGAGGTGGGTTCGAATATGGAGTCGAGAGGGGAGGAGTATTCGGAGAATGAAAGCGAAGATGGTGCAATAGTGGAGATAAAATCTGATGCCAAGCCAGTTGGTGTGGGAGAGAATAGGAGGGTAGTCTGGTGGAGGGTTCCTTTGGAGTTCTTGAAATTTTGTGCTTTCCGGGTCAGCCCTGTCTGGTCTTTCTCTGTGGCTGCTGCTTTGATGGGATTTATTATTTTGGGTAGGAGATTGTCTAGGATGAAAAAGAAGACCCAAAGTTTGCAGCTAAAGGTTACAGTTGACGAGAAGGTCTGTTCTTCCATCTCTTATACTATATGTTTTAATGTGGTATCTAGCTGTCTTGTGCTAGTTTCTCATGTTCAGCAGCTGATTATACTGAATCTAATATTACTCACTGTGCTGGACATTGCTTCAAAATAACATAATAAGCTGTTCTAATTTTAGAGTTACATGCCATGGCCTGGTGATTGGGTTGAGGAGTGTTTACTAGTCCTCATTTGACCCATAAACTTGGTAATAGTCCTGATGAATGATGATAACAAATTTTTGTTTATCTGCAAGTTTTGATTATGCAGTTAGCTTCAGGATATTTTGAACTGTCTCTTAGCCATTCGGCCACATTTTTATTCTAGTAGTTTGAGTGATCAATTTGAATACTAATTGAGGAGAAGTTGGGTTATGATGCGGAACATACAGTTGATGATGCTTTAGATTAACTTTTTAGCATTATTTGAGGCATCCTATTGGGATGTCTTGATGCACTGATTTGTGGCAAATTGATTGTTTGCATTAGAGGATGCTGCTGCCTTACACATGAAGCTGTAAATGAAAAAAGTCAGTATTATTTATGGATTCATTTTGGTGGCTTCATTGGTTTTAAGATTCATGATAGTTGATGGAACCATCTTGAGTTATAGTGCACACATGATGACCAATGGATATATTTAGTTATGAACTAAAGTGGAAAGCCTATGTGTAGATCATATTCAGAGCCTATGTGTAGGTGTGCACTGTGCAGAAGATGATTTGGTTAAAAATTATCGCAATTCATTTTCCATAGAGTGATACTAGCTATCCTTGAAATTAATGGCTTAATGGGCAGTATTAAATGTTCGTTAGGTGGGTTAATATGACAATGAAAAGTCAAAAGTCAAAATTCATAAAGTCTGAAGAGTAATTAAATTCTACTCTTCATAGCTGTAAATTCAAGTGGTCACAGAGCGATATTCATTATGTTTGATCTGTCTCTGAAAATGGACCAATAATGTGGATAATATAGCCTGCCTTGTTGGAGTTTGATGGAAGAAGTGAGAGATACTACTGTAGTTTTCCTTTTTTATTCTCCTTCTCCATTAACTGCTGGTGAAATGTGAATTTGCTTGTTGTTACTTTTGTATTCAAGTATTGGTTCAGCAGCTTTTTGTCTCAAGAGATGTCTTGTAGAGGTTGAAACAAGAGCGTTCAATTTTGTTTCTTTGTGTTTTTCTTTTATCTATTGTTGCAGAAGGTGTCTTTGTTCAAGAGTCGTGCTGCACGTCTGAATGAAGCATTCTCAGTGGTGAGGCGGGTTCCTATTATACGCCCTTCGCATCCGGCAGCTGGGTTGAATTCATGGCCTGTGATGAGTTTGAGATAAACAAGTCCCGCCTTGTGTAGTACTAAAAAAAGCGAAGCAGCATGTTCATAAGTTAAAAAGTCTATGATTGTATGTTCTAATTGCTCTACGTGGAAATCTTCTCAGTATTGTAGTATTTTCTGTGTGTGAACCTGAACCCGAACCTTAAGTATGTGAATAATACCAGACTTGAGTTCTGTTATGTCAATGGCTTTCCTTTTATTGTTTCCTTAATTTAGCTTTCCTGACAGGTACATAATTGCTCTATAATGAGAACCTGTATTTAACTCAGTACAGTCGGTACAGAACATGATTGTGATTATAAAGATGTAACCAAGTCCAGCTTTGTTTCTTTTCACCAGAAACAATGTGTATCTTTATGGTTGTTAAACATCAAGAATGTATATTTGTTAAAGATCCTTAAGAAGAGCTTACATTCATAACCTGGTTAAGTTGATATAAACTTTAACCATACATACACAAATCCAATCATAGGAAAATAATCTAAAACAAGAAATACTTGAAACAATCAAAATTTACCATTTATGGCTGTTCCTGCATTTTCTTGCACCGATCCACTATTGTTGATACTCATTTTTACTTGTTTAGTTCAATCAAAATATTATTTGTTTTGCTCCCAAAATTTGTAGCATCAACCAAAGACTACACAGTTGATCCATAACTTAATGCAGCTATGATCTTATTTGTTATCAACAAGATCCACAAATAGGGATTACAAAGCCAGTAACGTTTTTGACCACCAAAATACATCAATGACATCAAATGATTGATTTCGGTAGAATGTTTCTATCATGTAAGAAGCATTTTGCCATCACTTATGAGTGTTACTTGGCGAACTCACTGATTTATAGAATGTCCGGAGGATCAGAGAATGTCTTTTCAGCCTTCAGCCGCCACTTATGGGAGGTATTATAGCCAACTCGTCTTTGTCCTTAACAATCATTGACTCAGTTGTGTATTCTTCGTTCAAAGCCAGGACTATGCATCCTCGGATCTCACTCAAGCTTGGAAATTTAGCAATAAGTTTATCCAAACAATCATGTGCTGTACTACCAGATGATACCTCCAATAGCATTTCAGTCAATCCAGTCAGATCTCGAGCTCTGGCAAAAAACAGAACTTTGATCTTCACGAAAGATCCCCCATCCCCCTTGGTTGAGTCAAGCTTTTTGGTTATAATTCCGGACTCTATAGCAGCCATGCCTGAACACCCTGCCCAATGAATTAACAGAATTAAAATATTTAGGTGCTAAATTATACCCCAATTTCCAAATTTCCAAATGATGAATATTGAATGAAGCTCAAACACGAGGGAACTGTAAAATATCTATTACATGAGTTCAGTGCCAATGGAGTTTAGATATTCAACTACAAGAACAATTCAACTATGACAAAAGGTGTTAACTCAAAGATACTCAAGTGGTTTTGTAGGAACTATTTTCAGAAAGTCGTGTACTATGAACTTCTTCTTCCTGAGTTGAGGGTGAGCCTTGGAGGGAGCAACGGTCGGGTTGTTGCTTTTAACCTTGAGGGTCACAATATTCAAGTAAGAGAAACAGTCTCTTCGCAAAGCATAAGTAAGGCTGCATATATAAACGAACCTCCCCATACCCTACAATGATAGGAGCCTCGTGCATTGGGCCACCATTTCCCTTAGTTGGGATTATAGAAACCTACACGGCTACACACGTGCTGAAACACCAAGACCTATTTCAATCCTTTATAAAGTTCACAGAGTGGACTAATTTCCAATAAGCAGGGAGTTATGATGGAATCAAATAGATGGAATTATAAGTAACAAATTGCCTAAAACAACATTAACTTTTTTAGGCAAGAAAATAAAATCAGTGAATGATATAAAGGCTATGGAGAGTTTATCAGTCCAACTCCTAACACTAGCACAAAATCCACGAAGAACTTGCAGCCATACAATAGTCCGTTCTTCAGAGCTCAAACTGAAGTAAGACACAGCTAATAAAGGCCGAGACAAGACAATAGACAGTGAACATCCATCAACCTGATAAACACTGTGAGTCAGATGAACAAGAGAAAACAGCACATCCGGGTGAAACTACAACAGTGTAGTTTAGAGTCTACAATTGAGGCCAAGTACTCTTCAAGTCTAGAACCATACTGATAAACCTGAACTATTTCCAGTCCATAGGTTCATCCGAAAAATTGCATACGGAGAATTAACACTGATAGTCCAATTAACAACACAAAACAACACATCCCATCAAAACTATTTCCAGTCTGAAAACACTTGCCTTCTAATCTAGAACTTTCTAAGCTATTTCCAGTCCATATTAGCTTCATCTAAAGAATTATAGCCCCAAAATTAACTCCAAAGCCGAATTGGTAATTCAAAACAGCTTCCAAATCCAACCAATGCAATCACTTACCCATCAACATCCCAATTTCAACAACAACAAAAACATTAACACCACAATCAATATTTGGATCGAATTGATCATAGATTAACAGTGAACTAAGCCCAGGAACATCAAAATTCAGTACACATTCTATCACACAAATTACTTTAAGAAAGAAAAATCAAGCTTATTACATTTGGGGATCTCAAATAGATTGAAAAGAATAAAAACGGAAATGATGAAAACTCATAAACCAAGATTAAGAGGACATGCAATACAGAGAGTAAGATCATAAGAGGGATTTACCAGAAACCAAAGAGAAAACTTGCCGGTTGGAGCCGATAGTCCCTCCAGTTAGTAATCGGAAAAGAGCCAAAAAAATTCTGCAATTCCTTTTTTTGTGGCCAACTTCTCAGATTGGGGAAAAGCCTGTAAGCAGATACGAGGACAAAACTGCTGAAACCAGCACTGGCGTGGTGTGGTTTTCGTTTGTTTTTGGGTTTGCTAAATAAACTAATAAAAACCCAATTTAGTCCCGAACTTTGGTATTTTGGTTCAATTTAGTCCTTAAGCTTTTGTTAATCAAAATTAGTTCCTGAACTTTTATGTTTTGACCCAACTTGGTTCCTGAACTTTCAATTGACCCGAAATGTCCTTGCCCTTAAAGCTTATATAAAAAATTCAATGACTAAATTGGGTCAATATTTGAAAGTTCAAGGACCATTTCGGGTCAATTGAAAGTTCAAGGACCTAATTTAGTTAAAAAAAGTTTAAGAACCAAATTGGGTCAAAACATTAAAGTTCGAGGACCCAATTGAGTATTTTACCTAAAGACAATTTTGTCAGTACAATTCATTTTCTACTTGGAAGCAATGTGTATTGGGCTAACTTTTTATAAGGGAAATGAGTCTATTAAACTGGGCTATTATTAACCGGTCAGTGCAGTAAAACCGATGAGTTGAGGGTTTGACTTCAATTCCGGTTGGTGCATAATTTGATATATTTGACCCGTTTAATTTATAAGAGTCCTATACAATTGAAAATTTGCATTTTCATTCTTAAATGAGTAAGTCAATAAATGGATTAGATGACTCATTTAATTAAAATAGTTAAGCTAAATTTGAACATTATTTACATTCATAAATTTGAATTTATATTCAAAATACTCAACTAATATATCTATTAATCATTAATTTCACATACTATCACCATTCACCACATCACATGAGACTCAAATATTGTAACAAAAAAAATTCCTAATCTTTTTTATTTTTAAGCTCACTTAACTCGTTAACCAAATCATCCAATTCTTTGCCTCCTTGAACCCCACTCCTAGCCGCAACACTTATCTCCTTCACTCGAATCTTCTCTAACCTCCTCCCATCTCCCTCCACACACTCACTCAGTAAACGAGCCAACTCGGCCGAGTCAGGCATCTTCCGAGTCTCCTCGCCAACTCGGACCCCCACTCCCAGTTGGTCCACCAACAGTTTAGCGTTCGTAAACTGGTCAGCCCCCATCGGCCACGTCAGCATTAAAGTCCCCGAACTCAGTCCTTCAAGCACCGAGTTCCAGCCGCAATGACTCAGGAACGCGCCCACGGCTCCGAGGCTCAGCGCAGACACCTGGGGGGGCCAACCCC
>JAYMTF010002254.1:0-18954 GCA_036897485.1 Pelargonium nanum | reverse complement strand
CCGGCTTGCCTCGACGTCGGTGGCTGCTCCGCTCCAGCGAGGACGGCGGTGGTGGTGCTCATGGCAGCCATGGGAGATGGAGGTTTGATTTGGTTTGGGTATTTTGTTTAATTTGGCTTGATTTGGTTTGTGATTTGGTTTTGATTTGGTTAATTTTGAATTTCATTTTGATTTGAGATTTGGATTGAGATTATTTTATTTTATTCGCCGGAAAATTCACTCACACCGGAAAATTATTAAAATCATCGGAAAAATCATTAACATGCTGGAATCTTCATAATCATCGCTGGAAAATTCTTAATCACGCCGAGAACTTCATCAAGTTCGCCGGAATATTAAAAAATTCAAATGCGTTATTATTTACATCTTCAAAGGGCAAATGGTAATTTAAAGATAATTAGATGCATGCGCAATGCATGTGATGAGAGAGCGTGTGATTTAGTTAGATTTAAGTGACGGAATAATGTTCTGGCTAGTTGAGAAGGCTATATGTCAAGAAATAAAGTTTAGGGGACATATATGTTTTGTGTGGATAGTTCATATAGGCTATATGTAATTTACCTTTTTTCTTTTATTGGTGAGCTCGACACGCGCACAATCAGGGGTCTTTTAAATTTGCACTCCCCCTCACGTGTAGGTATTTGTCTTCCACGCGTGGCTGCATGCATGATCATTTGCAAGCGGGCCGGATAACACAGAGGGAGGCATCATAAACAGGTCACCTTCGGGCCAAATATGAATCAAAACCAACTTTGATACCATGTTGAATTTCAATAATGGGCTACATACAATGACTTGGACTTCTATTACTAAAAAGTCAACTTTGTTAGTAGGGATTCACTTGCACCATTATATGTAGGCAATTCAATTTATATTTTTCCAATGTGAGACTCCCTTCAAGTGCGAGTCTCACATTTTTCTTTTATCGGTGAGCTTGACACGTGCACAATCGGGGCTTTATAAATTGGCACTCCCCTCATGTGTAGGAATTTTTCTTCCACACGTGGGCCGCTGCAGGGATGATCATCTGCAAACGGGTCGGAGACCATATGGGGAACAACATAAATGGGCCACCTTCGGGCCAAGGCCTGCATCAAAATCAGCTATGATACCATACAATGACTTGGGCTTCCACTACAAAAAGGTCAACCTTGTTAGTAGAGTTTCACTTGCACCATTATATGTAGTCAATTCATTTTATATTTTTTCAATGTGGGACACATCACCCACTTCAATACTCCCCTCTCACGCGTGAGTCTCACATTTTTCTTTTTATCGATGAGCTCGACATGTGCACAATCGGGTACCTTTTAAATCGGCCCTCCCCCTCACGTTTATGTATTTTTCTTCACACGTGGGCTACTGTAGGCATGACCATATGCAAGCGGGCCGGAGAACACAGAGGGAGGCAACACATAATGACTTGGCTTCCATTATTAAAAGGTAAACCTTGTTAGTAAGGTTGGGCTTCCACCATTATATTTAGCTCATTCTCTTTGTATTTTTCTAGTGTGGGACACTTAACCACTTCAACACTCCCCCTCACGTGTGAGCCTCACATTTTTCTTTTATCGATGAGCTCGACACGTGCACAATCTTGGGTTTTATAAATTTGCACTCCCCCTCACGTATAGCTATATTTCTTTCACGCGTGGGCCGTTGTAGGCTTATCCATCTGCAAGCGGGCCGGAGACCACAGAGGGACGGACTCAGGCCTGGATCAAAACCAACTTTGTTACCATGTTAAATTTCAATAATGGGCTACACATAATGACTTGAGTTTCCACTACTAAAAGGTAAACATTGTTAGTAGAGTTTCACTTGCACCATTATATGTAGCTACATCACTATATGTTTTTCCAATGTGGAACACTTTATCACCCACTCCAACAATTCTTACATGTTTCCTCACTACAAATGGATTAAAGAAATATAGATAAGAGCAAGGATGGATCCATGTGATGAAATATGGAGGCAACTGCTTTAATTTCCAACTTCTATTGGTTTTTATATGAAAGATTGCACCTTTTATTTTTCATACTTGTCCTTCTAATTTCTTAAACCATACCTCCCCCCACCGCCCCCCACACCCCAAAAAAAAAAAAAAAAAAAAGTTAGTATGTCATATTAGTTCAGAAATATTTCTACAAATATTGGACTTGGATTGAACCGAAAATTATTTTCAATAAGTTTCTAAACATTAATTTATTATGAGGTTTAGAAAGTTGTTCAGTATGAGTTTTGCTTATGTTGGCAAAGCGGTCAAGCACCAAACATAACTTATCAACAACAAACAAAGGAAAAATGAGAATTTTGTCCCATTTGTGGTTCGGTTTTGCAAATTTGTATATGAGTATGATTTTGTCACCGACCATACGGTGACCACCGCATTTTAGTGTGGTCAAAGCAAACACACTAGAATGTTGTTGTCTTGTCCACGTTGCAAATGATTGTCCTAAGTGCGGAATTCTCTAAGTCTTAAATTTTCCAAGTGTTCAATGTTCCTGTTCCGTGTCAAGGTTCTTCGGCGATGTCCGTCGACCTGTGACCTATGATGACAACAAACCGAAGAACGATGTACCCGGTATATTTCCGGGACGCCACCTCAGGCGCAAGAATCATATCTCGGCCGTAATACACAAAACTCGTAGAAGTGTTTTAGAGAGAGAAAGCTATAAAAAGAAAATATATTTAAGTCAACGACGTTTGACATGGTTGACGAACTTGGCGTACGATGAAGATTTTGGCAAACGGCGGGCGACGTTCGAGTCAACGACGTTCGTGGGCATTGGAAGCATGCAATGGGCTCGGGCAGCGCCAAACACCGTTGGACATCACTGTCGGTCTCGGGGACGACCGTTGGCGTTGGGTGCGCTCTACGGATTTGAGCACCGCCGGGCGACGTTGGGTGTCGTCGGCGGGCTTAGAGATGACCGTTGGCGTTGGGAGCGTGCAACAAACTTGGACACCGGCAGGCGATGTTGAGCTTCGCCTCGAAACGATCGTTAGCGTTGGGAGCGCGCAACGCGGTTGGGCACCGACGTCAGGCGACACCGGGGGTCTCGAAGTCGACTTTCATAGATTGGACATCTCTTGGTCACGTGACATTGGGAATGTCTTGAAGTCGAGAATCTTGATGACGGGGCGCTCAGGCGCCACATGCCATGTCGTAATTCGCCGATTAAACTTGTGATTTTTTGGGTAGCATCAGTATTACCAAATAAGCTCTAAGTGGTACATACTATAAGTTTTGATTAAGACTGATGTCCAACGTTGGCATTCAAAAGTGGCATTTTTATTTTGGCATTTTCTTATTTAAACTTAGTAAGTGCACTAAATTGTTGCTCTTTAAGCATGTAACTTATTAATTTTGCATCTGAAGACATGAGTTAAATTACGCAACTACTTCTCACTACACTCTTTATTTCTTTCCTACCACATTTTGATCATACAATGATATTAATCACACATGTATTGTTTATATTAGAATTGTATGTATATGAATAATGCATTTGTTGTCCCAAAGTGATCCCACCATTTCCATCCACTTCCTCCAAATGCATATAAGTATCAGATTTGAATTACTGATAGCCAGAAATTTCAAAAATTCAAAGCTAAAATGAAAATTACAATCTTACTAACTACTTGTATTTTCAGTCACTAATTTGTCTTAAACTAAGTCACTAATGTAGTTGTGATACCTCATTAAAATATTTGAACCCAACAGATCACTCCGCATCCCAAATTTACTTCGGTGGGTATACAAGAATTTTAGTGTGATAACTCGCCTCATTGGCTTGATTTAGACTAAACCAAAAAATAATTCTCTAATTAACTTTGCTTCTTTTTTTCTTTTAAATATATACATAAAAATGCGAATTATACATCACAAACTATAATAGATCCTATTTGTCATCTTTTCTTGATAAAATTTAAATTCAAACAAATAATAACATAAAATATTTTATTAACCACATTATTTTACAAAATGATATACTTTGAGCTATAAATTGCCAGTGACATAGATGGATACGACAATGATCCATCAAATTAAAGATGCCAATTTTTATTTCCAGAGAAGAAAAAGAATAAAACAAAGATATACACTTAACTTCAAGTCCAACCAAGTTGTAATATCATGTTATATATTTGATTTCTACTCAAAAGCTTAACGGGCAACGTGTACATCAAGTGGTGATAAACTCTACATTTTTTTTTATGTGATATACATTAACATTTGGAACATGCATGGTGTATTTATTTAAATTGATTTAGGTCTCTACGATGAAAAATGGATGAAAGAGAGACGCCACTCATTTACTATAGGTGATCACAATATACAATATAACTTTAACGTTATGTTGGCTAAGCATTTGATTCTTTCATGATATATTCAAATCAATCATTTCAGGTCTTACATAAAAAGTTGATGAATTTGATCGCCACCACACATTTACTCAAGTTCAACAACACGGAAAAAAGTTAAAAGAAAGTTAAATATTACATGAAAATATATATTTACGTCCACATTATCCTTTTCTATAATATATTTATCGGTAAATTAATTGGTTCCAAGCTCCCTGTACTTTCGTGGATTATAGAGTTGGCCCCTGGATTGATTTTTTAGTTTGTACGATCTCTGGACTTACAATTTTTTTAATTTTGGTCCCGTTTACCTCCTATAGTCAGTTCAGCCAGTAGATCCCATTCCACGTCAGCTTTTTTCTTGGATCATCTTCTTCAGTTCCTCATTCTCCTCCTGGCGAAACCTCTGTCTGTCTCAAAGCCATCTCCAAGACGTGGCGCTCCATCATCGTCGACCTCAAATTTCGCACCGACCATGCATCTCGCGACCACAACCCTATCCCTTCCTCCCTCCGACCTTCCACCTCCTTCGTTTGGACCTCGACGACCCCCTGTTCACCCTCCTCATCGATTACATTCTTGCAACGGCCTGCTCCTTTGCATCTCCTCTTACGCCGCCATTAACGACCAAGATTCTAGGGATTTGAGGCTAGAGTGGGAAGATGTGAGGTTTCCGATCACCGGCGATTCTTCAATTAGGTACCATATTTGCAACCCCAACACCAAGGAATTCAAGCCATCGATGGCCCTAGTATGGAGTGGGAAGATGAAAGTGCTAATGTCAGCTGTTTGTTTGCTACTAAAATAAATAAAAAGATCCATTGATGCCGACGATAGTGAAGAGCATAAGGAATACGCCGCCGACGATGGAGACGAGCATGATGACGATGTCGTTGGATATGGAGACGAGCATAAGGAAGACGCCATCGGTGATGGAGATGAGGAAGCTGCCGAGAGGCTTCTCCAAGAAGAAAGCTGATGTGACATGGGCTCTACCAACTGAACTGGCTACAGGAGGTAAACAGGACCAAAATAATAAAAAATTGAAAGTCTAGGGGTTGTGCCAACTAAAAAACTAGTATGAGGGTCAACTCTATAATTCACAGAAGTCCAAGAGATCTAGAACCAATTTACCCTATATTTTTAAATTTTCATTATTATACTTACCGATCATTGCACGAATTCTCTATTTAGTCAGTAAAATATTTAAAACGAGGGTTAATTAATTTTGTCTTCCCTGGATTGGCAAATTTTTGGTTTTAGCCCATGTCTTATTTGACATATGGTTTTGGCACTTAAACTTTTTTATTTTTTAGTTTTAACCCTGATAACCTGCTATAACAAGTTAATAACCACCACGTCATGAGTACCTTCCACGCAAGTTGTCATGTCACTGGAGAAATGCCACGTCACTACCAAGGCTGGGGCTAAAATAAAAAAATTCCAGTTAAGGGGGCAAAACCATAAAATTTCAAAATTATATTAGAAAAATAGATTAAAAATGCATTCTTGAATTTTATTTTAGTCATGTTTTGATATCTTTATTTTATCTTTTGGATTATTTTTATAATTTCTAAAAATCACGTCAAATTTTCATATTTTTTTAAATTTAAAACAATCCAAAATTTCTTCAGAACTTACTCAGAACCTTTAGTTTGCGTTCTACTGTTCTATACATATAGATAATTTTTATATTTTTTGGAATTTTTAAAAATATTGCAAGAAAATTATTTTTATCAACAACAATACAAAACTTCAATAAAAACAAATCAAAATACCCCAAAAATTTTATAATGCATTTTCTACTTATTAGAATACTTTAAAATTCTAAAAAATTCTAAAATCTCTCTGTATGTATAGAAGGCACGCTAAAAGTTCTGAGTAATTTCAGGAGAAATTTTAGATTTTTTTAGATTTAAAAAATATATATATGAAAATTTTGATATGATTTCTAAAAATATATAAATAATCTAAAAAAGATTGTCAATCCATGGGAGACAAAACTAATTAATTGAGTTGAAAATTTACAAATATCTCACAAGACATTTTGTGGCAAATGGCACGTGAGACACAACATGTTAGTTTCTTGTATCCTATTGGCTACCACATTACTCGTTATCTTAAAAACTGTACACAAAAACCATATTTGCTTCGCTCAACCAACAAAGGACCTTGATGATGATGAGCCTGAGCTGCACCATTTCTCACTCACTTTCTGCTTCTTCTTCTTCTTCTTCTTCTTCTTCGCAGCAACAACAACAATTGAAACCATGTTCTCAAATGCTTTGGCTCTCTACACAGAAGAGACCTCTTCTTCTTCTTCTTCATGGTTCTCCACCACTGCACAGCTGCAGGACCAAGGCCATTGCCAATTCCTTCATCGTCGCCGCCACTTCTCCACCCATGTCCGCCGATAAATCCGTCCTGCTTCAAACCGGGTTCGTACCTTTTTTTTCTCCATTCAATATTATTGTTAATGTTATATATTTCATCTTTAATTTTCATGCACGTGTGCTGTAACAAATTTAACAATACAAATTAATTTATTATAATAACTTAACTTTTTGAAATAAAAACTACACACTGATTTTGAAACGAAAACAAAGTAAATAATACATTGTTTTGGGGCTGAGGAAGCAAAAGAAAAAAGTTGGTTAAGACCAATCTCATTTCCATGGAGTGTTATATATGGAACTCACACCAACTATTTTATGTTTGCAAATAATTCATTACATTTAGTTGAAAAGAAACTGTTAATTTGTGTCTACTGTCGACCCTGATTTTAACTATATCTGCAATTGTGGATCACAGTGGAGTTCTTCTATTTACATACTGGTTCTTCAACTTCTTCGTAACCGGCTTCATCTCCAAGTACTATGGATTCGACAAGCAAGGCCAAGACCAAAGCTCCGGCGATGCCAGCCCTTCGGAAGCTGACAAACCAAACTCCCCACCAACCACCAGTGAAGCAACCTATGCACCCCCAAAACGAGGCTTTGGCAACAACAAAACCGAAACAAAAACATGATCAGTTCAATGCCAATACGCATTTGTTATTTGCTAGTTCCTGCACAACTCTTTTCAATCTATAGTTTCATTTCAATTCAATTGGAAATGGCACGGAAAAGAAAAACAACAAGAAATCCATAACTGTATTTATTTTCATGGTACTGAAATCAATTGCAATCCAGAGCTATATATAGGTCACGAGATAAGACAGTAGATAAATGAACGTTCATAGACTCCACCATAGTATAGAGGAGCTCGTGCACTAGACCGCCTATAAACAACTTTTCTACAAATGCAGAGATACAACAGTGCACATAAATGAACGTCTACAGTGGGAGGCTCGTGCACTACACCACTCTATATATGTACTTTTTGTTCCGAATGGAACAATGCTGAGTTTGCTGAGATGGTATTAGTATATTACGTACCTCAACGGTGCAGCAGCCTTTAGGTTGTTGCCGATGGCAGCCTCAGATCACCTTGATACAAGCTGAACTGCGAGCTCTTCTCTCAGGCTGTCATTGAGAGGAGTGATCTTATCCTGCAAAACAAATTGCTACAGAGCACCTGATTCTGTCATAGTATATAATAACAGCATAACATAGCGATCATAATCCAAAGTTTAGCAGTAGCCAGTTTTTAACTAGAGGATCCGATCATAGCCCAAAGAACTCTTCCATTTCTTCATTCTTTAAGAAACTGAACAAAAGTGTTCTCTTCCAATTTTCTAGCAGAACACCAATAACTAATCATTTACAATTCTGTAAAAACGTTTTTTTTTTGTTCTTTTCTTATCTAGCCTAAAACTGTAAAACAGAAGAAGAAAAAAGAATGTACATTTAAAGAACAATCCATTCGTTTTCATCTGAACGTGGAGTTTTTCCAGCAGGAGATCCACCCTCACTCGTGGGAGGCTTCTTCATGAACAACGATGATTTGCTATCAAAAAAGCTGGCAAGTGCTTGGCGTGTCGGGCTGTCACAGCTTTCCAGGTCATTCAACCCTTGTTTTTTTACTTGTCTATCTTTGCCAAAGTTGAGGCTGAGCCTTTTGAATAGACGTCTCGGTTCCCCTGCAGAGGTGGGTGTTTCTGGTTGCTTCAACTTCTTTGCGAATTCATCTGGATCAAGTAGCATTTTCTCCACTGATTCATATACCTAGACCCAGGATTAAAACATTGAAATTTCACAACTACCAAGCGGCAAGCAAGGACATTACTATTCATTCAAATGGGGAAGCATAACCCCGCCCTTCTCTTATTCTAACAAGTGTGTAAATATAGAATCAATCATCATTTTTAGCCTACCTGGCACAGCTCATCAATTTTGTCAGTCCAATTGCTCGTTTGACAAGTGGCAATGACATAGTCTTTGCACTCAAAGAACAGCTTAGATAGATCACTATCAGTTGATAGCACAGCCTCAGCCATCACAAATCCTAAACCAAGCTGAAAGTTTCAGAACAAACGACGTCAATAGCATGGTATGAGAGGTATAATTCATTGTTTCATTAGTGATAAATGCACACCAAAACCACCTGTCAGTGACTGTTTTATGAGACGAAATTAATAGAATATGGAACACTACGTACGTAGATCAAAATGGCTAAAATTGAGGACTTGCCTTAATAAAAGTATTATCGTATATTAAATTAGAAACATGTGAAGTAACATAACCTTGCCAAGCAGAGGAAAGGGTGGAAAAGCTCCACCAAAATGTATGAAGGATGGGAATCATCCATGGAGATGCTGCTATTTAGGATCATTTGGTAGCTTTCAGAAATTTTAAATAGAATGAAATATTTCATTATAAAAAGACCCGAATAGTGAACTATTTAATTTATTTTGAAAACACTGTAGAACTATTAAGAGAGGGGCCATTATATTTTATAAGGTACCACTACGCTGCCTAAGGAGTCAATATAAGGAACCAGTGTGGCTTTTGTTTTGAGAAGTGAGATAAATGACCCAGTACACTACAACTACAAACAAGCTACATGATTATATAAGAAGATGATTCATCCTGATGTCCGCCATTTACAATGCACTTTAAAGATTAATTAACTCAGCATCACCAAAGGATGTGATGTTTTCAAACTTCACATTAGAGATATGCTGCAGCTATCCCTTCAAAAGATGTCATTATCTTATGCCAATGCGTATACAGATGCCTGAACTATATTTGACACAAGACTCCCAAAAAACGTTGCATATTTTTACCAGCAAAGTGATACATGAATACTTTAAGTTAACACACAGTGCAACATGACTACTCTAAGCTAACTACTACTTTTCATGAATAAAATCTAAAAAAGAAGATTTAATTAATTATGCAAAACGGTATCTATTATTTGTGCGTACCATAGAAGAAGACAGATTTCTACTTTCCTATATACTATAGTTAGCGATAAATCGGTTCACTTTGATTGACAAGCATATCGCTAAAACTAAGTTTATTACATTGATATTATAGAACACACAAAAACTAAACGAAAGCAATCATATGTTTATAGATTGAGAGCTCACCAAAGAAACAAATAGTTGTTGGAATAGCTGAGAAGGTGAAATGTCCTCTAACATATGCAGAATACCTTCCCTGCAGCATAGGTAAGTTCTCATTTCACTCCTATATTTAACTAAATGTAAATATATTAGTTATTTACATTAATTTCAGATTTTGCAACTTACACAGATAAATCCTCATCAAAGAGGGGTGTCTGTTTAACAGCTGGTACTGATTTCGCCGTCTCCCACAGTTCAATCCATAAATTACCTAAGAAATTATCATTCCTCAGTAAGTATAAAATTTAACTGGTCATTCCACAAAATTAGTGAATTTTAAACTGGGCCAAATAACAAAGAAACAAGAACATAACATCGCGGTCATTCAAACAAGAAAAATAAATAGTGTAAAAATAGAGTAAAAATAGAGTATCCTTTTTTGAAAAAGATAAGCCCACTGTAACATAAGTCAAAAACTGACAATACAATTAGGTAGCGTTTGGATTAAAAATTTGATGGGAATAAGAATATTGCAATTCCCTTGTGTTTGGATCATTTAAAGTGTGGGAATGCGAATCGTTTTCATTTCAATAGTTATTATTTTATCAACAAAAATAAAATAAAAATATGTTAGAAAATAAAACCGATCAAATTATTCACACTTTTAAAAATATTTAATTAGTTATGCAAAAAAAGTCACTTGTCATTTAAGATTGATAAATGGCCCAAAGAAATATTAAAATATCTAGAATTGATCATGAGTGTGCATTATTTTGTGAAACGGAGTCGGTAGTTGTATAAATTGTATTTCTCTTGACAATTTACAACAACAACAAAAACACTCTAATAGGACATTTGAGCAAAACTTATGAATTTTTTATTTATTTTGTTTTACCTATTTTTCCTGAATTTTCAGATGAAAATACGCATTAAAAAATTAAACTCGTAATAACAATCATCCCAAAAAGATATGAAATATATATATATATATATATATATAAAATGATCTCACTCGGACATTCAAGCACAAAACTACAAATTTTTGAAGTTTAAGTCGTAATATAAAAAGTGAAGAAGTGGGAGCAGAATGACAATGAGAATGAGTGGGTTCTAATCCAAATACCATAAATAGGAATCTCATCCTCATTCCAATTCTCAAACCAAAATTCCTAATCCAAACACTACCTTAGATCCTTTCCTCTATTAACAACCAATGTGCAATCTAGTGAAGTTGCCATATTTAATAAGACAACCTGAAGTGAGCAATGTTTATAAATGAAGAACATAACCAACAAGGTTGTTGAAATGCTTATGACAACACAGTTTATGTCCATACTGATGAAGTACCAGTACAACGATTAAAACTTAGAAATTGGGGGATGCCACCAAACAATATAGGCAGCTTAACGCTATAGGTTCAAGGGGTTTACAACATATTCATGTTTATAAAACACATTGAGTTCAGGTTTAAAGTTCAGTTTTTTGTGCTCATCATTAACTGAAACCAGAGGAAAGGTGGTTTGAATAGCAAAACAGCAAGGGGATTTTTAAGTATTTTGCAAGATGAAAACCTACCAGTTATATAATGAGACGACTATATATATATAAAATCCCAAAAAGAAATCCTGGATATAGTGTTTATAATACTCCAAGCCTATGAAGATGCTAAAACCTAACTATTCAACCAAAGTCACCAAAGGTGTTTTGAGATCATACATGGCACAAGTGGCTAGGGCAATTAATGTAGAGGCACACTTGAGCTTGCTGTTCAATGGATACACAGCTATTAACACAGCCATATCAACAACAGTACAACACAGCCTATGCACCTACTTCTCAGTGGCCACTGTACATGATATATATACCATATCATATCTAGCATGTGTTGAAATGAGGCACTAGATCATCAACCAAACACCCCACTTATAGAAGACTCTTTCTTGTTTAGCAAATTTTGACAAAGCACTTTACAACAACAAAAATTACAAACATGTATAGCACATATGTTCTATTCAGGCAAGTTAGATAATGAGGGAGCATATATTTTCGAGCAAAAACATATGCGGGTTAAGGGATAGACCTTCCTTTTGCATTCGACTACTTAGTTGCCCTCTGACAGATGAATCACCAACATCAGAGGATTCTTTTCCCTCATTAGTCATCTCGGCTTCAGTCCAATCAGGTGGAGAGTGCCATCTTACAAAATCTTCTAAAATACAACCAGGATTTGCAGCCTAACACATGATAATTATCATAATTAAGGGCTGTTAGACATGGTTCCATCATATTTATAAATATCCAAAAAGTCAATGAGATAAGAAGTATCTTCATTGTGAAACTGACCTTGAAAGCCTGCATATCAGAGAGGAGTTGAGAACAACCAGCACCAACACTGACACCAAATACATAAAAATGATTGGTCAAAGATTACTTAGAATAGAAGGAGAAGTTATTTTGATTTACCAAAACGAACATTAGTTTATTTTCTTCTGTAACAATAGTACATGGAGACTTCATATTTGGGGCATCAACTTACAATTACCATGTAGCACAAAAAAAAAATCATAAAATGATATCTTTCTTTGGATTCATACAAACTATCCAAGCAATATGATTAACTGATTCAACTAGGAAGAGAAGAATAAAAATCAATCAAAATTTCCACAATGTTTACCTGAACTAACAAAAACCTAAAGCTCATAAATTTGTTTCAATATTCATTGATTTGAGCGCAAGCTAAACAGCATAACATAATTTCTAATTGTACGCAGCTGCTCATATACAAGTTCATCCTACTTTGTTGAACCAAAGATTCAATTGTACAGTTTCAAGGATAATTGAATGTCAAAGTAGATGGTTTTGACCAAGTTACCAAAATAAAGCTTTGTTTTTCCTGTGTGAGGAATGAAGGCTAAAAGGAAAAGGCTGCAGAAAATATTTTGCAGGAGGGAAAAGGGTAAGTTATGCATTCACCAATTTATACCCTCTATTGGAATATTTCTGTGAGAGAATATTTGTAACTCCAAAATAAAAATTAATCTGTCTCTTTCTTTTCACTTTTCAGTCAAATGTTTTGATGAATACGTTTTGGTGATTGCCAGATGGTTTAAGTCCAACCAACCAAAGACCAGAAAATGCATCTTTACCATAACTTTTACTTCCACTTCTCCTTGGACAGAATATTTGGTAGTCGTCAAAAGCAAAAAAAATCCGTAGTCTACTAATATCTTGGTCATTAAAGTGAGGCAGCGCAAAAGACAAGAACCATTGAATAATAAAGTAATATAAGTTGTTTAAAAAGCAAACTTTCATAGGTTGTCTAGTTAATAGTCAGATATGTATAACATTGACCCTTCTCAAAGTTTGTGTGTAGAGAGAGAGATGCACACAGCCAACCTACTAGCCTTGAAATTAATCTTCAAAATTTAAAGAACTAGATATAAGAAAAATTCCTAGAGAACCCGAACTCAATTTATTAGTGAAGAACTACATGGTTGGGATGATTTGAAGAATTTTCTTCCATTAAAAATGGCATAACATTATGAAATAACAAACCAATTCAAATAAAATTTACTCAAAATACTAACCTCCCAGTTCGAAGTACAAACTCTTCTGTCTCTTTGATAAGATCTTCTGTCAGCAAAGGTCCTTCCTACATATACGTGCAAATAGACATGAACAAAGGAATTAATCTTATTAAAGTAATTATCTTTTTTAACAAAATTTGTAACCAAACCTGGGTGACAGGAGCATATAAAGGTTCCCCAGTTTCCAACATTGTCAAATCAGACTGACTACCCGCTCCCAGCCGTAGAACAGGTTCTCCAGTGCTAATTCTGGCATACAAAAAACGGCTTGCAGCATCTGTTTCTTGAGAACCTACTGGTTGTTGAGCATTTGAACTGGCTTCCCTAATTACAAATTCCAGTGCTTCGGTTTCAGCAGCACGGCGCCTTTTCCGGGAAACACAACAGTTAATAACTTGTAACTGCTGGTACAAAAGACAACAATTCAGATCTGGAATATCATCCAAAGGGATGCCCGGTAAATGTTGCCCTTGAAACCAAAGTCTACTCACCTGCATGCATTAACAGGAATCATAACATACTTTGTAAAGGCTGGAATTTACAGATAACTCAGCATCTGGAAAACTAAATTTAAGTGCATGAAAATGACATGATGGAAGAAGCTACATAGTTTTAGATGAAGTAAATACAAATCATATCCAGAAGTTCTGGAATCAGATTCGCGAGTCCGGCATGTATTTCTAATTAATTCGTTGGGTAAATAGCGAACCCGTGCTTTGTAGTCCAGAACTATTGAAGGCTAAGAATTCTGTGAAGCGATAATAACAACTTGCCAATATATGTTAGCTGTATACAAATTAAAGGCTAACTGAAAATTATACTTCCTCATGATCACAGCTATTGTTAGAAACATGAGTTCTTAATGTCTTCAAAGGGAAAGCATATTGAGTAACATAACAGAATCAAGTGTTAATCAAATTAAAATTAAAAAGTAGCAAGAGACCCATAACAAATACTGAAAGCAAGGATTTTAGTTTCTCCTACTGGGTCTCTAAGAGTTAACTAAATTCAGATAAGCAAGACATGATTAAATATTCATTTATTTTTATACAAACAACATAGCCACCCTCAAAAGAGAGTAGCTAACCCATGTTCTTATCAGCTCCTGTCAGAACTCAACCATTGTCTTCAATTAAACAGTTTCTTTTTCAATATACATTATAATAATTATTGGTGGGCAAATGCAGCCACACATCAGTACATACAGATGAAAGTATAAACGAAGTAAAGTTTCAGTGTGACTATCAGTTCCATAGTGTCAACTTACTTCTGCAACAACCTTGCACCAAAATGAAGCCATTTTCCGCAGAGTTTTGAAGCTTCCAATGACTTCAGATAGTTTAACAACAAAGCTTTCAGGAGGTGCACCATGAATCTCTCTTGGTAAATATGACATGGTAGCAAGTGTCTCTGAATCTGAGCCCACCTTCCTTCTGAGAAATTTTCCCTCTGCGAGTATCTTGCAGATATTACAATGAAAATGAAAGACCATCACAGTACAAAACATGTGGAATGAATATATCATCCTAAATGAAGTAACTTTCTCCGGGTAATGTAATACATGCATCTACCTGAATTAAAAAGTGATTGGAGCAAAGACTCATCTCTCTCATCATCGATATTTTCATCCTTTTCACGAAGCATCAGTGACTTCACTGCTGAAAGGCTCAAGGCTGCCCTCTCCCTGACAGGAGAAGAATCACCACGTGACACGATGAGATCTTTAACTGACTTGTACTTTTTACCAGACCTGGAAAAGAGTCAAGAGCATCATGTACCAACTGAAACGCCATGATCAAATAATTGTATCTTGAACACATAAGTAAAAAAGAGATGATTGTGACATGACAGTTCTATGGAACTATGAGCAAAACAAGATAATCAACGCAAATAACCTTGAAGATGCCAACTGCATATACTTACTCAATAGATATAGCCAATTGTTTCAAAACAGATGTTGGAGGAATTTTCTCTGCGTTGCTAGGACTTAAACCATCAGGAGACAATCTTGCTGCTAAAGCCTGAAAATATATCGAAATTCATTAAAAGAAAAGGTTTATTATTCTCAGGATGATTGTATACCAGTAGAAGCTTCAATACTGTAACTGCCATGATAACATTGCAGTTCTGCTTTTTCCCTAGATTTAGCTAGAATGGCATGCTTAACAATTGTAGATTCTAGGATTCAATTCTCTCAAACTACGTTGGACACGTTAATACCTTATCATCACAATATGCTGCAAGTTGTGTTATTACACATTACTCCATAGTCCATAGCATACCAAACATTTATATCACATTTATGAGATGTCTCTAAGAAACTTGGGAATATATCATTTACCGGTTTCTTTGTATTAAAGTTAAGATATTACTCCATACAATCAACTATATGGACTGATCTTCCTTAAATTATACCTAAACTATTTACTCAGCACCACAAATACTCATCTGAAAATTAGATTATCTTCCTGTATGCCAAATTCATAAGAATTTTTTCCAGTCTTTGACACAAAGTTCAGCTTGAGCCATGTTGCAAACTGTAAATAACTTATGACTAACAAAATGAACAATCTACTTACTATTAGGAACCTCTATAGTTGAAGAACTCAAATCCCTTAGAATTATATTCAAATAATTCTTTGTGTTAGGAAATGGGGTCTAAAATTTAATAATACCATTAAAGCATAAATCCAACCAGAGTAGGCTGGATCTATGTATATA
Organism: Pelargonium nanum; assembly: GCA_036897485.1. Classification (NCBI taxonomy): domain Eukaryota; kingdom Viridiplantae; phylum Streptophyta; class Magnoliopsida; order Geraniales; family Geraniaceae; genus Pelargonium; species Pelargonium nanum. Next base: position 2,772 of record JAYMTF010002254.1, on the reverse strand, counting down.
ATCACATAATCTGCTAACCATTTTGAATCTCTAGAATTGGGGAATTCAAGTCACTTAAAATTCTATTTGAGTATTTCTGGAGTTCGAAAATTGGGTCTATAGACAAGTAATCCTGAATGAGAATTAATCCAACTAGACAAGTTTGAATTCATGCAATGTTTTGACTTTACTTGCTCCACGAGGAGCTTACATCCAAAACTGGCACTGCCATCTTTCTTCTCATATGTGGAAAAACAAATGTACAAGGGAAAGCTTGTAATTAAAATATATTCCTCCTCTTCTTCAGTAGTCCTATTTGTTCCTGTAGAGGACCAACTCAACAAAACACTTAAATTGATAGTTGAAAGTCCAACTTTAATTTTATACACCAATACGCCCCCTTACATGCAAGTCCATTATCACTTTGCACGTGGTCCATGCACAAGTATTCTTCTTGCCTTGTCCTGGAATTTTAACATATTTTAATAATCAAAGTGAGCAGGACTCGAACAGCCCCAACCAAGTCATTTGAGTTTCCTTCCAATTCAATTTATTTCAATTGAACTTCTTTGAATTCTAATTTGCATTCTTCCAATCATTGCTTGTCTATGAGCATGATTGGCTAAAACTTGTTTGGTAGGGATGTGATTGGATTCTATTTGCATGAACAATAGCTTTTGAACATGAAAGGTGGAAATGACTTCCATCTTATGACTTATATTTAATAAACTTTCATTCATATTTGCACTTGTAACTCAATGCATTAAATGAACTAACTTTGAGGTTCCAAAGTACTTGGTTGCAGTGAGCAATGACATTCTGTCACCTTGTCTTCTATGAAAGAGAGGAGAAGAATAACTATGATTACAAATATACAATAGAACAACTAGGACAACAAATCCTAAGATTTTCCTTTCTATCCATTAAGATTCCAGCATGTTTGCTTGATTTCCATGTCGCATTCAGGTCATGTTCATCACTTCATGAAATACACATCAACCCACATGGAATATAGCCAACAAGTAAGATCAACTGAACTCAAACTCCGTTATACTTATTAAATGTTAAGGACCCATTAACTATTGCAATGGTGATGCAGCCTATGGAGCTAGTGTAAAGTTCTCAGGCTACTAAATGCAGGCTTCAGTCTCCAGAAACAAGTTCATGAAAAAGATAATAGGGTCATATCCAAGTTAAGGCCCTGCTTTGATCACAGATGATGTCTAAAAGTTTAGATGCAAACTGCAACTTCATTAAAACACTAACAAAATATAGATCTACAAGTCCAGTTAAATCATATATGTTGTCGAACATATGTTGCCCGTATATTTTTCATAGAATTGAAGACAAACAGCCCCTTACCTTAGCCTCAAGATCATTTTTCATGTACAGCATGTACAGATTGTCATCGTAGACTGGAAAGGACATTCTTGTACGTTCACCTTCTGTTCTGTCACTTCTTGTGCTTTCACCGGTAACGGTATCTTCAACAACTTTTCTCCCTATTCTTATGTTCTTGAATCTATCCTGCCACTCCTGATTGGTTGCTATGGGTGCAGGCTTCCAACTAAAACGTTTCTTGGAAATGTGGTGATTCTGCATCATACCATCAAACCATTTATACCCATTTTCACTGTTGGATGTATGATTCCAAATTCATCACAATCAAAACAGAACAATATGCCAGTAAATTAATAGATAGTTTTCAAAGTATTGGCAATGCACAGTCCATTGGCTGATAAAGATGCTAAATTCATGCTTAGTATCCCAATTGTAGATGATTATTTACATTTATGTGAACATTTTAAAAGAAAAGCATATACATAAACTGAAATTATACAGGTATTACTATTAACAATTTATTGTCACACATAAATTGCAATGTTAAGTGTGTCCAAGCTCGATAGATTCAAATCAAATTAAAAAGAAAAAAAAAACTTCGTTTCCTTCACAATATTTTTCATTTAAGAATGGCATTCATAAATTGAAATTATTCAGGTGTTGACAATTCATTTGCACACTTTTGGTGGCAATGTAATGTAGCAAAAGCTGCAAAAACAATTTTAAAAACAAAATAAATTTCAATGTTCAGCGGATGGAAGCTCGAATCCGTTCCAATCAAAGTCAAATTACAACAAAAACAACATAAAATTCAAATTCAAACTAAAATTACCTGTGTTTCGTTATCGGTTTCATTCCATGAAGGTTCATGTCCGGCTAGATTACTAGAATCTCCGAGCGATTGATTATCCGAATCTTCACGGATTGAACAGAATTGTTGGATAAAAATCGGGACGCAATCAGAATCCAACAAAATATAATCAGATTAGGTGGAGAATTTAGGAAATATAAATAGAGAGCAAAAATAGGAGAAAAAAGAGCGGTGAAAAATAGAGAGAGAAGAATGATGAGACGTGTACCGCGATCGGAGTTGAAGTCGGAGAGGAGGCGCTCCGCTTTAGCAGCCGCAGAATGGAAGGCGGTCCGGGCTTTGGAGACAAAAGAGGAAGCCTCCATTTCCTAAGCCGGCGCCGGCGGCGACTGGCCAGAAGAAGCCTAAGAATTGTGCGACGATGATAAAGGCATTGTTGTCGATCGAGAGAGAAGATCAGCGCAGTGATGTAGGACTGTAGAGAGAGAGAACTTTTATATTTCAAGGGAAATTACAGATAGCACCCTTCTTTTGCTTTATACTACCCTTAACTTATTTTCGTAATTTTGGAATACCCTGAAGTATACACATCCTGATTCCGTCCATCCTTTTGACGGAAAATGACACTATTTGGTCATGTG
>JAYMTF010002253.1:0-18960 GCA_036897485.1 Pelargonium nanum | reverse complement strand
TAATGAGAAAATAAAATAGCAATGAACAATGTGACAGTGATATAGTCACGAGATCTGGTTGGAAAACTAAAATCCTAGTACTTAAAATTAAAGTAGGTCACAGGAACTAGTTGGGAAATGAACTCATAAATACATTACATAGATCATATATATTTGGTATACAAATCTAATTGATTAAGAAAACAATTGCTCCATATATATATACTATTTTTTACACAACAACTAGCTCTTGAATATTTTTATTCATCATTTTGTCGCTTAGATTTATATGAATTTTCTCTCATCGAGTGTATGACGCATGATCTATATTAGTTTCTCTCAAAATATTAGTTTTATATTTTATATCGCTCTATGTCCTGTATTATCAGAATGAAAATTTAAAAGTATATCAAATATGTTGAAATATAAAGAAAAAGAATTTTAGTGGCTGAGACTCGGCCAATGAGAAGATGTCATCTCGTGAATTAACATTCACATCTGTTTTAATAAATTTGTGAGCGCAAAACGTCCGCTTGTATCCATTTCTTTTGTATTTTGACTAAGTCTCGATGACTAATAGTTGGCTAAAATTTATTGCTCTCGTAGATATATATATGTGTGTTGATTTGTAAAAGCGAGCTACACATGAATCCATATTTTTTAATGCGGTGTTGTAATATCATTGTTGACTTAATATAAACCTAAAAAGACATTGACTTATAATCATACTTTCTATATATATACAACCATCCACAAATAAAACAAATATAGTATCTGCAATTTGCTGTTATTAAAATCACATAAATTTTCTTACCCCATTTGAGGTGTTAAGCCGAGTCCATTTGACTGAAGATTTCTCCTTGTCTTAAGCTCTATTGAAGCGTTCGAATTAGTCGCCGGAATCAGATGGCGGGCAGCGGCCGCACCACCGGCATTTGCGAGTAAAACAGCAAGAACCGCCGCCGTGAACGACCACGCGCCACCAAAAGAGGTCCTAAAAGCCACCACCATAGCTTTGAGTATTATGTGTGTAAATAAAAAGGAAGAGAAGTAGTCGCTACGTACAAATTAAGGTTCAATCTATACTATTTATAGAAAAAATGCAGTGTAAATTATAATTTATATAGTGTATTAATTCCACATCCAACGGCTATTACAAAGCTTCTCCTTCATTTTATCATCACATAGTGAATGAAAATGTTGTGTACTTTAAATATGAGTATATTATATCATATCTTATGTGCACGTATTGGAGTTGACAATTTAAACCTGAAGACCGGACCTGTAAATTTGTAGAACTAATCTGTGGTTGTACAAATGGAACCTATCAATATCAGGTTGCCCGAGGTCATGCAAGATTGCTAGTCTTTTAAGGGTTGGGTTAGCCTTTTCAATCTGACCAAAATTTCGAGTGTCAACTCTAGTATTGGGTGTAACTTCACACAGTTATTTTAAACATTGCGCTTTTTTCCTTACGCAATGGGTCGAAGACATGCGACATAGGCCATTAATGTTGTTGTTATCAAACTATGATAAGGGTTTTGTTGTTTTGTTGTTGAACTTACATATAATTCGGCTTTATTGGATGGCTAGCTAATGTTTGGATGTATATAGCACGCAATTGTTAACAACAAGAGCCTATTTTCTAGAAATTTCTAAATAACTAATAAATGTATCGTCCCAACACCCATCAAGTTGTGATTTAAGGTGATTGGACCTGATTAGAGGTCTTATATTCGAGCTCCTCCATCACAATGTTGGTATCACCGATTAAAAAAAATGTTGTATGATCCAGGATCAAAAGAACACATAGAAGATTGAGGTGTTTTTACACAAAATATTGATCAACCTGTAAAAATGTTTTTACACAAACTATTGCTCGACCTGTAAAATTCAATCCACCGGTACTAACGATGATCAAGTAATTTCTAGCTTGCTAAGCCCATGATATGCTTATAATTTAAGCTGCAAATTGGAAATGAAAATACCAAAACTTTGCTCCTCTTTCTTATTTATTACCCATAAATTAACAAAAAGATACACTCACAACTCAGTTCCACAGGCAACACTAATTAACTACACAATAAGCAAAAGACCACAACATACAAGACTCAACACACACATATAGCACAAAAAAACACAACAAAATGGACCAAGAACAATATTAAAACTAGGGCTATTAAAATATATAGAGCAAAGCACTAAACTTAGCAAATTACTAGTAATCTTCAGGAGCCAAAGGTTGGTGAGTATGTGGAGTCTCTGTTGGTATCACCAAAAACTCATATATGAGTCCTGCCAATCCTCCACCCAAAAATGGTCCCAACCAATAGATCCATTGGTTCCTCCATCTCCAACCTACCAAGGCCGGCCCGAAAGCCCTAGCCGGGTTCATGGATGCTCCCGAAAACGGCCCGCCCACGAGGATATTTGCCCCTACTATGAACCCTATGGCTAGAGGGGCAATTGTCCCCAAGCTACCCCTCTTGGGGTCGATGGCAGTGGCGTAAACTGTGTAAACCAACCCGAATGTTAGGATTAGCTCTAGAATAACCGCGTGCCACGCTCCAACTCCTGAAGCGACGAAGAATCCAACGGGCCTCTGAAATGAAATTTAAAGAAGAAATGTTGAGATCAATGGTTAGATGTAGAGATAATGAAAATACATTGTTATTTGTAATTAGATTATTATGTCTTCAAGAGATCACTGGAAACTACACTAAAATCTATGTAAAATACCCAATTTAGACCCTCAATTTTCGTGTATTGATACATTTTTATTTGACCCAAAATCCTTAACTTTCGAATATTGACCATTTTATTGACCCAAAATAGTCATTTACTTTAGCTTATACCAAAAATTCATATACCAAATTGAGTCAAAATACGAAAATTCACAAATTAATTAAAGGTTAGGGAAGGGACCAAATGAGATCTTTTACGTCAAATTTGATATATTTTCTTACCATCCCATTAGTGACAAGGCGAAGCAAAAGAGAAGCCACGACAGCGCCGAGAACTTGAGCGACCCAATAGAAGAAGGCTCGGAGGAAAGATATTCTGCCACCAAGAAGAGCACCGAAGGTGACGGCGGGGTTGACATGGCCGCCGGAGACGTTCATGCTAGCCGCCACCGCCGCAAACAACGACAAGGCATGTGCAAGTGCTATCACTGCCAGAGTTGACGCGGTCGTCCCAACCGCATCACCATATATCTTATCTACATGCAAAGCGCAAATATTTTAGAAAATCTAGAGTATTGATTTCTATGCACATAGTGTATGTAAGTTACGTGTAAACTCACTCACCGTTCGCATGTAATGGACTTAGTCTTTTAATGAGTAGTTCAAGTTCATATAATTAAGCTCGAGCCAACTCAAAGCATTGAAGTATGTTTAATGAGTACCTATTCTACAATTACTTATCCATATTTCAAATTCGCATACAAATGTTATTTATATATATGTTTAAAAATACTTAATGTTATTGACATGTGCTAATAATTTTATTTTAAAATTATGTTCAATTATTAACTAGTCAAGCCAAAATCAAACTCAAGACTATTTATTAATTGGTGTGTCAAGAGTGGGCTCGAGCTAGGTGCAAAAGTATCTAGCCAAACTAAGTTATGACAATTTTGAACTTAATTTGACTCGATTACACCCTAATTAATTAGGAGTAACGAGGGATGATACTCAGTTTTCGTAACATATATTTACATGTGTGATGAATTGTGAGCATTTAATTGTAATAAATGATTAAAATATCTCTATAATAAGATTAGTTGATAGATTTAGTGTCACCTCAGCTACGTGAAAAAAATACGCAACATTATATTCGGTTTCATGTACCGGTTTATACATGCATGTACGTACCGAGAGCAAGGATAGAGCCTTCTCCGGCGAAGACGAAGATGGCGGTGGCGATGAACTCGGCTATGGCGGCTCTGATGGAGTCCGGGTGGGTGGCTTCATCTGCCCTCCCAAACTCATATCTACGAACCGGCATTTTTGAATATTATGTACACTACTACTCAAGAAACCAACACTTGTAGATGTGACCACCTTTGTCTTGTTTTGATCCTTTGTTTGTGACTTTGTCTTGTGTTGTTGATGATGATGGTGAGAGTGAAATGAAGAAGAGAGAGCTAGCTAGCTAGTTTGTGAATGAGAGAGTGGTTGCATGTTTGAGAGGTGGAGGTGGGTTTTGCTTAAAAGAGACAATTAGGGTTTGGAGTTTTGTGGGACACTTGGTGCATGGCATGCAACTTTCTTGACACGTACCTATATATTCACTCTCATATGTGTTGCCTTGTATGTGGAAAATTTGATCTTTATCTCTTTCCTTTGATCATATCACAATTTCATATATGTGCTAGAGATGCTATAGATGATGTTTCTAGACTATCCTATTCCTGTTCTTATATATGTGGAAACACCACTTTCTTTTCGTGTAAAGTTGTGTACGTTTAGTGACGGTGTTAGAGATGATAGAATTCGGGATCTCTTTCTACGAAAATAGCTGAGATACGATAAAAAAACTGCACATATTTGACACTCACGTGAAAAAATACATGCACAAATTCATATAAAAAACGGTTTTATGTTGTCCTCGATTGAAAAGTCTGAGGTACAGAAAAAATTTAACCCTTAATTCTAACCTTTTTGGATAAATCATGAACAGTTTACAAGATTTGATTATGAAACGAGTGATCATAACTCAATTAGAACCAAAAAAATATCATTAAAAAAATGTAAAGTCATGTCACAAAGGTTTAGAATATACACTAATTCTAGCTAGGTCAATGAATAAAGCATAGCACATCAATAATCTTGTAATTTGACCTAATCATTATTAACCCAGTGAACTATAAATCAACGTCATGAAGCTATCATAAATAAATGGCATTTCACAACTGATACATACAACCTGTATATATAGAATAATCACTAACAGCTATAGCTATTTTTGGTCAGATGATGAGATCCATATTCACTTCAATTACAAAAAGGCATGCTATAATGAAGAACTCTTAGTTTTGCACCAAAACTTAAACCTACCAATCATTGTCACTCCAATCAATTTTCATCATCAGAGCTTTCGTATTCTAAGCCTAACAAGCTTTTGATCGGATTTTCCATCTTCGGCCTCTCTTCTGCTTGCGTTGATACTAATGGTGGACGCTCTTTGCCCTTTTCCTGGTCTACTTTAGGCTTCAAATCTTTTGAAGAACCGGCACTTGCAGATGAGGTTATCGGATTCCTCTCAGGTGGCGGGCTTGAATGTCTTGGCCGTTTGGGCTTGATTTCCACCACCTTTTTTAGTAAATCTTGCTGCCTGTATGCAATAAGTACTGTCAGACGGTTATGGATTTGGCCACTAGAGTTGGCAATTCGGGATGCAAACACATGACACAAAATAAGCGTGTTTGGGCTCGCTAATTCTGTAAATTTGTGATACTTAATCGTGTTGGGAGTGTGTGCCAAGCGTGATAAGAAGTGTCATGCTGGTCTTGTCGCGCAAAACATGTTATAGGTCGTGTCAACCCAACCCGTTTAGTTAAATGTGTCATGGTCGTGTAATGTGTTACATTTAGTTAAATGTGTCGTGTTCATGCTGGTCTTGTAGCGCAAAACATGTTATAGGTCGTGTCAACTCGACCCATTTAGTTAAATGCGTCGTGGTCATGTCATGTGTTACATTTAGTTAAATGTGTCGTGTTCGTGTTATGAGTTCATAAACGTGTTGTGTTCATGTTATGTGTTCATAAACGTGTAGTGTTTGTGTTATGAGTTCATAAACGTGCTATTATTATAGCACGACTATTAAACGTGTCGTGTTCGTGTAGGCCCATGTAGCACACGGACAACCTTTAACATGGCGTACAAATTGCCAGCTCTATTCATCACTGAAGTGAGTTGTGTGTGCGTACTAGAGAGAGAGAGATATACCTGATCCCACTCTTTGGCTTAGGTTCAACCCGAAGTGGCAAGGGAACTGATGCAGGAGATGAATCCGCCAAACTTGCAGCCTTGTATCTGCTAGTTAAGGAAAAAAGAGTGGACGCCAAGTATGCAACACTTGTAACAACATACGAGCATTAACTAATGGGCATTGGCCAAGAGACCAATAACGATATCTAAGCTAGCAGGGTGATTTTTCCCTACTAATAGAAGGTAAAAATTATAGGAAATCAGAGCAATGTAGCATAAATCAACAATAAATAACACATGTCAATTAAAAGTAACAAAGCACCTCAGACTTCAACCATACAAGATAGTTTCAATGCACGTTGCACTCGTACTTTGCTCTAATTTATCACCAGATGTTTATCTCCTAAAATATGAAGATTTAGCCACTAAGTTACGAAAAGTACTCTTCTTAACTTTTTGGGGATGGTTCAAATGAGGGAGCTAAACAAAAACCTAAGATCTATTTCACATTTTGTAGTCAAAATGTAACAAATTACAAAATGGACCATCATGTTTATCATTTAATGTAGTGGAATGAAGCCCCCTGTATCACTCTAAGCAAGCTCAAGTGATATGGAAAGCGAAATGCACTTAAAAAGCAAATGGTTATATCTTCAATTGGTTCTTGAAACCTCGGGAGAAACTAGGTTGATGACTAGAATATATCAAAGGTACCACAAACATGTGAGCAAAATGTGCAAGCTATGACATTAAAAGCAAGCTCAATCAAGAAATGAGCCTCTAAAAAACACTTTGCTTCAGTGAAATGAAAGGATATTTTAAATGCAGCAAAAGCTCGTTTCTCAGTGCGGCGGAGGAGGCGTTCTGCATCCTCCTCAGCTTCCATTTGTTCCTTCAGATAGAGTAGGTCATCACTGTCCAAGGCTGCATCAAACTCAGAGCAAGGTTCAACAAACTATGAAAAAATACAATATTATATGTACATAGATATATAGATAGGGAGAGAAAGGAGAGTGTACCGCCTCGACCGTGAAGATAGCCTCCGCGTTCTCCGGCAACCTCTTGCATCTGCTTGTATCAACCACCCGGTATAATAAGCCAGGATCCCTGCCGGGGCATGTTATCAGAAGAAGGTCCACAAGGTTTCAATTGAATAAACTAGTAAATGAGAAAGGTAAATAATTGAAGCCAAAGTAGATTGGCTAGGCCTAGTGCATAATTCTGCAACCAAAGTAGGAAAATATCCCACTATATGAAGTACTCCCTCCATGGCTCCGTCCCAAAATGATTATCATGTTTCTCTTGCATTTTTGTCCCAAAATGAGTGTCATGTTTTAGAAAGTTAGTTATACATGAATTACTAACGTATTCATATAATCAGTTAGTTAGTATCCCTTGAAATTTGTTACAACATATGTTCATGGGGTTACAATACGAAGTGTACAACATTAACTAACTTATTAATTTTTCTTAAAATAGAAATCAAGACACTCATTTTGGGGCGGAGGGAGTAGAATTTTTTTTAATCAGTTGAGCTACACAGCAGGGGTAGCTCTCCCCTTAACCCAAATAACTCACTCCATACCGTCAGCAGGGAGACTCGAACTCGAGACCTCAAGGGAAACCCAAAGCGCTAAAAACCGTTTGGCTCAACCTGCCTTGGTAGTAGAATTTATCTTTTGACTTCTTTGTTTAATTACTTTTGTGGCAGGGGTGTTGTGGCAGATTCTGCAATGAACCCTAAACTCCAACTTAAATATGAGGAGTTGAACCAACAGGCAAAGGAAACAAGTTCTCACAGGACCAGTTATGAGAGCACAAGCATGTCAATGTCTCAACAATCTTCAGAGCAAGAAGATTTAGAGCAACAATCTCTCCTCTTGTTCTTCTCTTTTGGGAATTATTTGTATCCATGTTGTGCCATGCCCAACGCCAATAGGAATTTTGTTGAAGAACCAATTTTGAAAATTTCAAGTCATTTTCTAAACCCATCAAGAATGACTAAGATGGGTTCAAAACCACAACTTAAAAAAGAAGAGAGAAAATAACAGACATCCCAAATAGCAGCTCTAAACAGCCAGTTGTGAATAAAAATCCTCTCTCTCTCTCTGTCCCTCTTGCCCCAGCAAGAATGACTTAGATGGGTTCAAAACCACAACTTATGACAGAAGAAGAGAGAAAATAGCAGACATCCCAAATAGTAGCTCTAAACAGCTAGTTGTGAATCAAAACTATATCTTCTCTCTAACTAACTTTATCAGCAACAAATTTATAAACATATGTTGTGATATCCAACAGTTCATATGATAATTTATTAACATATTAATAATCCAATTTACTTTTGTACATCGCCACAATGCCACGTCCAAATGCACTAGCTTCCAATTGATATGGTATGATAACTGATAAGGATTTATCTTTGAAAGACAAATTAAACCGCAATAGTAGTAACTAGTAGCATATGTTAAAATAGCTACAAATAAGAATTAAGCCCCTCAACTGAATCCAAAAATCTGTAAACCTCAAAAACTTTTTAAGAGTAGCAAAAGATTTGAAACTCATAATGAAGAAAAATTTAAGACACCACCTGCCGTTGTCACTACTGTTTCATCTAGTTCTCCATAAGATACACAATGTCTCCACCACTAAGCCTTAAAACCTAACAATTTAAAGAAACTAACTTGATTATGTTTTCATGGTTGGGTAAAAACAAATTAATTGATTCCACAAATTATAGTGTCAGTTTGTCCAAAATAAACCCTTTTCAGAAACCCTAAAAAAACCTAAATCTTCTGAGCTGTTACCTTAATGGATTCAAAAAAAAAAAAAATCAACCTAAATTTGCATTGAAATAGGATTCAAGAGGGGAAATGGATGAAGCTAACCTTGGCAACCATGCGCTGAAATGTGATGTCTTCATCGTCAATCTTATCCTTCCCTTTCCCCAATTTCTTATCTGTTTTCGTTTTTGTTCCAAAATCAAAATCATCAATCGATAGAGAACCAGAACCGCAAATCAAAACCAGGAACAATTGTGCAATTCATCAGAAAAACAACAAAAATTATACCTTTAGGGTCGGTGAGATTGGTGTATTCGCGAACTTCTCTTCCGGCCATTAGGGATTGATGAGATAGAGCAGAGCTCAATGCAACTGTAAATAATCGCTATGGCGTGTGTGTAGCAGAAGATGAAGCAGAAGACGAAGAATCGCTCTTTCAGTACTGTATCGATTGGCTGAAGACAGTGAAGGATATTGGATTTTGGAATTTTGTTGGGTTAATTTCAATTAGGGTTTGGGGATTGTTTGGGGTTAAACTTAAATCTAAATAGATATCAAGGATAGGGAGCAATAAGTTAATGGATGAGATAGAGTTATCGTTCGGGTTTTAGGTCGGATTTTGGGTTCTGGTTGAAGAGGTCTAACTCGTATATGACTTGAAATGAGTGTGGTCTGCGGATTTCGGATCAGATTCTGAGTTTTACATGTAAAATGTGTGGACTCGTGCTAGTTTGTATGACCCGACTCAAAATTTGATTGAGTCTATTCATATTCATACAACCGAACACGTAATTTTGTGGGTCTAGGGAGTGAAATGAAGCAGACAAACTTTCAGGACAAGCTGGTCTAATTTATATTGAAGAAATTGCATGTCGAGTTGGGTTAGACAGACTCACATATTTTGCTTGTTAAATCCAAATGCAACTCAATTTACAGTTTGAATCCTGCAACTTGAACCTCTTCCGTGTCGAGTGTGGGTTTGGTCTTTCCAACCCGACCCAAACCCTGAATTGCCACCTCTAAGAACTGGCAATCTAGCCTCGAGGTCGGTTTAGATTTTTTCGAACTAGTGTTGGATAGACCTAACCCGACTCGAAATTGGTGCAGAATGTAAGTTTTGAATCAAGTATCGAGTTTTACGTGTAAAACGTTTGAATTTGTCCAATCCGATCCAATCTAAAGATCTCTTTTATGAAACTTCAACCTACAAAAATGCATATTGTACTTCAGATACGTGTAATTTTGAAACCAAATCGTCAACTCTAGTTGAGACAATCACTCTTAAAACTCTTCGAATATGGGTATGTTCCGTGCCCCAAATTTATTCGGGTGAGTGTAAGTCAAGATCAATAAAGTGTCGTAATCTTATCGGTCCAATATTTAGCAAAAGTATATATGACAATTGATCTAAGATAAATGCTAAAAACAATGGCTTACCATTACAATTTACAAATTATTAACCTGTTTTTATTTTTTTTCTCAATCAACCATAAATCAAATTACACAAACATAATAACATCAAACATTTTCTATCAAACAAATGGGAGATTTTACTTGACACTCTTGAATGAACAAGAAAGAAAAAAAGGAATACACATTGGCAAAGAATCCATCCCTTCTTGGGCATACCTTAGCCCCATTTACATAAACCACAAACTTGTAGCAGCTCTTTCACATGATTGCTTATACATATACATATATATATATCTATATATATGTATGTATGATGAAACAAGGGACAATACAGAAACTGGAAAAATATGGGAAGAAAAAGGACTATTGAAGTTTGGTCCGATTGATTCAAGAACACTCCATCAAGACTCTTTTCGCCGGCTGCTGAATCATCGATCTTGGCCTCTTATGTTCTGTTGTGATCCGGAAAATTGTCGTTCCAAGACGGATCCACTGCAGGAAGCTGGTACTCGTCTGGTTTTAGAGCCAAGGCGAAATCAGGTAATGTTGGGGCCGTCTCCATGATTCTGTACTCAAGAAATTTGCATTGTCGTGAGTTACAAAAGCAAAACTAGACGTGTTTTTTTTTTTTTTTTTTTTGTTATTTTGGCTAGGACTTACTTTTCGTGAGAATATAGGTCACGGTTTATCCGCACCTTGCTAGAAGTATCTTTCGGTATTTTCTCAGAGAGGTACTTCATGGTTCCCCAAAGCGGTGGATTCCTGCATCGAGAGTGGAAGGCGACAAGGGTTTTCAAAACAACAATAACAGCTATAGCGTTAAGTGCTTTACTTTAGAGAGAGAATGAATCTATTGCATCAAGCTTTGTCTAGCAACAACTGAACATACGTCGGTCAAGTAGCAAATACTTAAGTAGAGCTAGCAATTTGGATACGAATGCGCAGGCAACCGAAATACGACCCACATTTTGAAGGTTCTAGTAACACAAAATAGACACGATTAATTTTAGGGTCTGGTTTTCCATGAAATAATATGGATCGGGCAACCTGCACATCTTCTGTGTAAAACCTGTAACACAACCTGTGACCCAAAACGCACACCTCTTGTGGGTTGGGCTTAACACTAATCCGGAAAAACCCGACCCAAAACCTGAATCAACAGCTCTAGAACATGTATCAGCTTTCATGTGACATATAGATTTATGCAGTCTACTGAAGCTATCTTTTCACTATTAAAGAGTTAACTGTGAAATCCATTTAACATAAATTATTAATGAACTTAACCATATTTACTAATTACCGTACAGTTTAGTAGATAATATCATACATCTCAAAAGCCATCTAAATGAGCGAGCACAAGAGGAAGGACTTAAGTCAATTACCTTGATAAAGGAAGAGCCGCATGGAAAGCTTCACATGCTCTTTTGCTTTCTTTAAAATACTCGTCTGCTGCTTGCAAAGCAGCTACAGCCATCCCGTGGGATTTCTCCGTGTTTCCCTCATCGAGAATCAAACCATGGTAATAATATGCTGCAGCCTGGTTTAACATGTACATATAAGCCAATAATATTAGATAAAAACTAATTTAACCCGTGAGCATTTTGGCTTACACTAAGCCAAACTAATCACTCATACCCACCCCATGGTCCCCGTTTATACCAGACAATGCGGGCTAGGCCAAAAAACGCACGTGCTTTTATCGGCCAACTTTTCGGCAGTTCTAACATGTCTCACCACTTGATGGGAAAGGCTAGAGCCGATAAAAAAGTTGCAAAATACGAACGCGTGAGTTTTTTGGCTCAACCCGCATTAGGCCCGCGGCCTGGATTGCCAGGTCTAGCCCCGTTGAACCCAAGTCATTTTAATGAAGAAAGTTACCATGGTCGCTTGTGTGTGAAGTGTAAACTAGCCTGTAATGAAATTGAAAGTTGACTGTACTTTTATCATAGCATGCCTAGAAAATCCAATGTGCAAACTAGCATTTGAAGCCAATTGAAAGTTCAATGCAGTTTTCTAGCCGACACGCTCTAAATCCAATACATTTTCCTCCACATGTCGTAAATTAGAAGCATTATTCTTGTTTATGTGTGTATATGGTAGTAGTTCAAAACCATGTATATAGATAAAAGTAGCAATGCCAAGTTGAGCAGTGATAAGAATGTTGATTGAGGAATGTGAATTACAGAACAGAGGAAAAAGAACAATCAAGAACAGTCATAAGATAAAGGTACCTTTGATTCAACATATTTCCACTTCACAAAGAGCCGATGCTTTTCACCCCAGCCATTTGCTAATGGAAGGTTCATAATGTTATCCTGAGCCTGTTAAGCAAACACCACAAACTAATTTCAGGATTATCAATTGATCCCTTTGCATATTATTCAAGGACCAGAAGGGAACAGCAAAAAATTCAATCAACAATAAAGATTATTCAAGGAAAATGTGTTTGTTTGTTTAGGAAAGCATGTTTGTTGCTACGGGACAAAGAGATTTTTCATGAGGCCATGCTGACAAGTTAGTGTCTTAGTGAAGCCCCAATCCTCACAACCACACATAGTTTAGTTTCTTTTCTTTTTTTCTTTTTCTTTTTCTTTTTTAAAAAATTCAGCTATGTTATGTCCAATCATAAGTTCCTTTCTTGGAAAAAAATTAAGTACGTTAGTGCTAGACCTTTCCTCATGTACTCCCATGCATTTGTTCTACTCCCTCCATCTCAAAATAAGTGTCCACTTTCTTTTAAAGTTGTGTCTCCAAATGAATGTCTACTTTTTATTCTGGATAATTATGACTTATGCATGAATTGCCAACAATAACGCTAAAATAAACTAATTAGAATCCTTTGAGTTTGCTGCCACAAGAACACATGAGAGCATAAGGGGAATGTTCCATCCTAGCTAACTTATTCTTAATTTTCACAGCAGAGAGAGAGGCCACTAATTTTGAGAGGAAGGGGTAACAAATTCAAGGGATTCTAACTAATTTGATACTGATAATTTTAAAAAGCCCATGATTGATTTTAATCACTTAAGTATAATAAAGATTTATACTCTCCAATCTTTGGAAGTATAATAGAAAAGCGAGTGGTTATATTCTCTTTTTAGTCTTTCTTGTTTGAATGTCAAGTGGATATATAACTACCAACTATTATCGGAGCAATTGGCTTAAGGTGTTTGCTCCTCCAGAGATCCCAGATTCGAGTCTCGGTTGATACGCTTGCTTATAAAAGAAAAAAGATAATTTATATATAACTAATTCCTGAAAATGAAGGACACTCATTTTGGGACAGAGGAAGTGTGTCAAAACCAAAGATAAATTAAACACAAGTTGAGAATGACAAATAAATATAGTAGCTATTAATTGAAGTCATTCCAGCCATATTGGCTATGTTTTTCACTAATGTAAAATTATACTTGACTGATATATGTGGTGTAAAAAACTCTACTTATAGACCACAACTATGAACTGCATAAAATTATCAAATAACATAGTTTTAGCATAAAGACCAGTACTTTTATCCAGAAAGAAGACGCCCCGTGAAAACTCTAGCCCATGTATACGTTGAAATCACACACCAAATTAGGTTTGATGAGCAACGAATCCCATAAACCGTACCATTATACAACAAAATCACACTCGGTGGTAACAATAACAATGATGAGAAGCTGAGACTTCCATACCTGCTGCCAGTATTTCACCATCTCACATGCAAGCCTTCGCTTCACAGCAAGAGTGGCTTTTGTACTATCAATCGCCATTCCAAGTTGGATATCAACACCCTACATCAGATATTATGAAGAATAATAAAATCATTTATTTCATAATAATTGTTGAACGTGACTTCAAGTCAAAAGTTTATGATGATAGGCGGAGGGCCCAACTAATATATCAAGTGGCGATAGACTTAACATTGTTTACTTAAAAATGCCTTTCACGTGCAGGTTGGATAAGATAACCGAACTTGCACGTGGGCCAAGAAGGGAGGCAAGACAGACAAATCACTTAGTTTTTTCAAACATGGAAAAGTGGACACTCATTTTGGGACAGAGGGGTATTAAAACTTTAAAAGTTGCCAATTCTCTGTCCTATTCATCTCTATCTGCCAAGATGAGCCTTTCAGCAATCTGAAACGTACAACTTGAAGAATCCAAAGTGTTTGCTTTTAGGGAACACCAACTCAACTTATATGCAGCCCAAGAAACCAAGTGATCAAGGATCTTCTAAACCCGTTTTAGTCCAAGGAATTAAAGCATGATTCAAGCCATCTACCAATATATACTAAGCATATTCTCTGGTACGAAGGATCAACTAGCGACCTTATATACCCCTATGGAGGTGACAACGTGTCACATACTTCCCTCCAAACATAATAAGTCACAATCACACTCCTTATGTAAAAATACGCTAAACCTTTGTGGGTGAGTTCCAGAAACATTTTCACATGTCTAATAAATGGATGAGATTAATCTAAACTCAGGATGTTTGAAAATAGACAATGTCAACAAACCTTGGATAGTTCACATCTATTTAAAATACAAAATATTGAACATTCTAAGTCATTGACCATGCCAAGAAACATATTTTAATTTAAAAAAATGAAAAGGTCAATTGTCTGGTTTCTGCCATTTGCAGCAACAAGAACTAGTTAAACTCCTCCTACGGTCCCATAATGTGACACTCCAAAACTCAAGAGCAACAACGAAAATGAAAATCAATTTATTAACTAAATCCACCAAGACAAGAAGCTAGTACCTGCCCTAAAGCTTGCAGGCAGATTGCTCGAAGAACTCCTTCTTGCAGATCTACTGGTAAAGCTCTCCTATTTACAATGAAGAAGTCGTAAGGTTAATAATAACATTTCAATGTGTGATGATTATTCTAATAATGTTGCAAAGCAGTAGCAAGTAATGAAGATATATTAAATGTATAAACCTGAGTTCAGAAGGCAAGTGTGGAAGAACATGTCGAACAGCACAATCAAGGTATCCTGCCGCCTTCAAGAAAATATCAACTGAAGCTCGCCTACTCTCTATCGTAAAAGAACAAAAAAGAAGATAACATTTCGTACTTACACGAACAGAAATAAGATCAGACACATGTGAACTATTACGGTAAAGTGAACACGGAAACATGGAGCTATCAATAAGCTCACCAAAAAAAACAATAGCTCAACAAACACATGCATTTCAGGGCAATGTACCTTAACATGGTACTTAAATTAGCAAGAACAGTAAATGGTTTTTAAACAAGAAATAATCACTAGGCTCTAAAAGAAAACAAAACTCCAAAATCCAGTTTCTGAAAATGTCTTGTGTCGGGATCTCCAACAGTAACCGGACAAATCACCGAATATGGTCCCAATTTTCATCTAAAAACAAAACCATTACAACTTCATCTACAAGACATGGAACAATGACTGCTATGATAAGTTGATAACCTCAAGTGCTGAAACAATGAAGTAGAAGGGACAAGACAAAATGCATGTCCTCTATTCCTCACCTAAACTATATTCATCTCCATTCTTCTTTGAATCCATATTTCACCTCAATATTCATTATATTCTATAACTTTACCTTGCAAATATGTAACAAAGCAAAAGGCCTCTTCCTCACTGTCCAAAAAGAAATGTGACGGAATGTGATAAAGTAAATTTAGTCAACTTAACCCATAAATAATCGACGCTGATATGCATATTAAATACAAGGAATGATGACCTTTATCCAGCCACAAGAAACTCTGTATAAAAGCAGCTTTCTAAGTCATCGATGCAAACAAATGATTAAAGGATATGCGCGCACACACACACACACACACATATATATATCATCTATCTAAACTAATTTTAAGAGAATAGAATAAAATCTTGATTGCTACATCAATCCATCTATTAAGAACTGATTACACTATATGTGCAGCTTAAAAAACAGCAACGTCATACTAAGCAAGTATCAAGAAGTCAAGGATTGGCTTTGACACAATAGTACTACCCCTGCAATATGCCTACCTTCTGATACTTTTGGCTGGTAACCATCGGCAGATGTTCGGGGAAGAAGTAACAAGTTGGCTTGCGATAACAAAAGCATCGACATCAAGTGCAAAACTGACAACACCTCATACCAAGCATTAGACATGGCTGTCTCCTGCACATAAAGAGGTTCATATCAGAGTTGGCAAATCTCCGAGCAGCGGATGGAATCGCAAACCAAAGAACATATACTCGCACAATATTAGGAGAAAATATGGGAAACTGATAGACCAGTTCCGTGTTCCTACCTCTGCATCATCCTCCTGGTTGACCCAAACAAATTGTACTTTGTGTTGAAGCTGATTTCCTGCTCATAAAAAAAAACCCAAGACCTTTATGGTTTTGCTTAAAACAGTACTCAGCGGATACGTTCTAATAAGCATCACAGAGAACCAATGCCTTACCATCTTTTACTAATCCCAAAAGCACAGGCAAATAATCTTCGAGAGCCTGCTGAAGATCAGCCAATGTTGAACCTCCTGTAGGGAACAGTTGCATTGAATGCATCAATAACTGAGCCAACAAATTCAAGAGAAAAGTGGGGAATAAACCAGGCTTCGCTAAAACAAACCATGTTGGGTTGCACTTTTTCTCCTTGTTCTAGTAATCGTTGGGGCTTCTTGACCAGCCATTACCACTATCCGAGTTCTAAGGGCAGACAAGTGTTCCACTAAATTCTTTGACACGTGTTCACCGAGCGACTGAGAGAAATCAACGGGTTTAGGAATTCGTAAACCAGGAACATAGACGGAAACATCCCCAATGTTTCCAGGCCTGCTCCTATTTCCTCCAGAATCCTTGGGCGTTGACACCAAGCATCCCATAGCCTGAGACTTACTATAGCTGCCAACCCAGGTGAAGTCAAATCAATCACCCTTTACAAAGTTGATCCATAAATCATACATACACTCATATACATATGCATGTAATCATTCTCAAATAAAACAACGGTAATTCGATTCAAGAACAAAATACAAAATACAGATACCAACGATACAAACTTGTTCAACAATAAGATGATTGAGATTCAAATTACCCAAATTCAAAGAATGTAGACACCAATCACATGGAAAGTGCGGACACACATATTTCGTGTAAGCATAGCATGTTGACAAGCAACTAATTGCCCAACCAACAAAGCAGGAGTAGTGGGTTACTCACGGGCAGCGTCCAAAGGACTCACACAAGAACTCTCCAAAAGGTTACAAAAATGATGCTATAATTGTTTTCTTTTCCAATTATAAAAATTATTTTAAAAAAAAAACACCAATCTGAAAGGGAAGAGCAATTACATTCCACTCCTTCAAGATAGTATATGATGAAGATAGATTAGCTCACCTTTTATATATCCTTAACAATCAACAGAAGGTTGACTAATGGGTCAAAATCAAAACTTTCAGTAACTTTTCTGCAGCAAAAAAAAAGAAGATAAAAATAGAAAATTAAGAAGCTACTACAAGTTAAGAGTCACAGCAAAACAATTGGGGCAAATTAAAAGAGCATTTATGAAAGCAGCTGAATCACAAGTAAGGCATGAGCCATGACACACAGCAAGTATTGTAATTGTGATCTTTTGCATGATTGCATCAGATATCATCTTTTCCATGAAAATGATTCCATTTCCAACCACAAATGAGGAAAGCAAAATTGGGTATTCAAAATTAGGGTAATTGAAACCCAAACCCAAAAAATAACAGAGAGAAGCTTAAACTGAACTGAACAGAACAGAACAGCACAAATCACCCAAGAAAAATAGTAGAATTGTGAAGCAGAGCAGCTTAAATTCAGAGAAAATTGTGAGTAAGGGATCTTCAAAACTCAAGGCATGTCCAATAAGCAACAAACAAACAAAGAAACAAAAAGTAAACAAAAGAAAAGACCATCAATATATTGCTATTTGTTTATGTGATGTAAAAGTAGTTGAAACTAAAAAAATCAAAAGAAAAGAAGAGGGTCTTTATGAATATAATTTTCTAGGGAACCAAACAAGAAAAAATGGGAATTGGGTTTGACTTACCATGAGAATTGGGGATTGAGAATCGCTCAGGAAATCAAAACCCTAGAATAAAAATTGGAACTTTCGAAGCTGGAGCTGAAAAGCTGAGTTTTTTTTGGTGGGTTTGATTTTGTTTGCTGCAACAACAGAGAAAGAGAGCGAGAGAGAGAGTTTAATATTGGTTCTCTGAGCTCTCTCTATCTGTAAAAGTGAGTGTTTGATTTGTGAAGTTTTGGAGATTAATTTGGTTTAAGAAATGATTTGTATCTTAAAGCAAAGAAAACAACTGCAACAGTTGTTTCTTTTTATTCTTCTCTGTCTCTTACGCATTACAGAAAAGGAAACAAAAAGTTGGCGTAAAGAGTAAACTATTGCGTCACCGGAAAGGAATTAGCCGCGGTATATTTGTTTTTTTCCTTTTATGTTTCGGTGCCCGTTTGGCGACGGAGATTTTTACATTTTTCGAGCGGTTTTACTTTCTCGGAAAACTTGATTTGGGTATTTCGACTAATACTGAGTTGTGAAAATTGAATATTATTTCTAAAAAATATATTTTCACGTAAAATGATTGATGATACTTTGGAAAATCAAAAATAAAAATGACGAATGAGAACGACGCCATCACCCACTATTGGAAGCATGAATGTTTCGCTAGCTTGGGGATTTTTCGAGGAGTTTAGGAAGGGATTTTTATGCTCGTGCTTGAGACCTGCCAAGAGAATCTTGCAAAATAGAAGTTAAGTCGCACTTAAATGTTTAACTTGGACAAATAACCCCCACAATAGCCTTTCAAGAGACATATATATCTAGCTGTGTGAGTGGGATGAGGTCTCAGGA
>JAYMTF010002252.1:0-18969 GCA_036897485.1 Pelargonium nanum | reverse complement strand
TTTTTATCTATTATTATATGTTTCGTAACACTATTAGAAACAATTGTTGTAACACTAATATGTATATATTTTTCATGTTTATTCTTGAGAAATGCTCAACATGTTTATGGGTACTACGGTAATACTAATAAAATATTCTTTCTATTTTGACATATAAAACCGTGATACCAAACACTAGAATAATAATTTTGTTTGGAGTATAAAATTTTTTCTATGCCTATACCAAACATGCTTCATGGAATAACTATTCTAGCTAGAAAAACATTCAGCCTAGAATAGTGATTCCATTGCGTTGCATTCCTGTGTACCAAACGTAGCCTAATAGGGATAAAACAAATAAAAATGTGTGAGCCAAAGTCGGTTGAAAATACACTAACACGCCGTCGTGCACCGCTAATAATCAGTCTCTTATGTTTTGATCAGCAACAATCTAATCTCTCGTTAGGTATGTGCAACAATCTATCTCTTATGTTTTGATCTCTTAATTTTGAAGCCAAAGAACAGAAATTTACTTCACAAATAGCCTATTCCTTTACTTGTTATGATCTTTCTGGAATTTGATTGATGAGAATCTTATTTTGAAGCACAACTTTACAGACAAAGAACCACCTTTTGATTTTGTTTTTTGTTTAATAATTTTAGGTTGTTTATTGATTAGGTACTAACTTAATTTTTGGATCTGGTATATATGAGCAAGTCTAAACCTAATTTTATTGATCATCTCAATGTGTTTTGATTTCATTGTTATATACATTTTAGTAATATCTTAGTTCTAAGATTCAATTTCTTTGTGTTTGTTTATTTTCAAATTCCATTTACTTGAAAGCTTTGCTCAAAATTGTTGTTTTGTCAGAGCTCATGTTACATGTAGTCTTATAATTGTACACTTTTGTTTTGTTTTAGGTACAACATTCGTCATTTTGTGATTTGTTTGTCCCCTGTAGTTCTCATTTATGTTCATCAAGATGTTTTGGGTTGTACCCGCCGCCAGGTCGGCTGGTAATGCTCTGAGAGCTGTCCGTGGCACAACATTTTCAAGGTTCTGTACCAATTCTCCTCCTCGTTTTCGCCTTCTTGGTCCGCCCGAAATTCATAAATGGTACGGTTCCAATAATAGTTATGATGCTAGAAACCATTTGCTGAACCACCCACCTCCATCATCAGAATCCCAGAGATTTTTTGACCAGCGTCTCGTTCAATCTCCGCATCCAGGCCTTGAGTTATTCATTCACATCAATCAATATTTCGATAAAGTCCACGATCACATGCAATTCCTTTTGGACGACTCATGGAACCATGATTCTCTTACAACTCTCAAAATTATTGGCTACATGAAACAGCACAGTAATACCTTGGGAGATGGTAGGGATCAGTTCTATTCTGCGGCTTTCTGGCTCCCATGACTCTAGCAAAAAATGTCAGAGTGTTCTCCAAACTCGGGTGTTTAAAAGACTGGCTTGAAATTTTACATCGTCTGGTTACAGGTTCCTTGGCTCGGGCGGAGGAAAGAGAGGAAATAAAGAGAGATCGAAGAGAGCGAGTTCTGAAATTATTGGCTAAGAGATCAGGAAAAGACCATGAACGACATGATTTGAGAAACAAGGAGAATGATCATGACAAGGGTAACGAGTTTTTTTCGAGGGAGGAGAAGAGGATTCGAATGGCGAGACAGGCTGTTGAGATGTATAACTCGGATCCTAATTATCGCTTTTTATATGATCAGGTTTCTGATCTTTATGCTGAGCTTTTGAAGTCTGATCTCGAGTTTTTGAATTTGGGAGATTACGCTAAACTCAGTCTGGCTTCGAAGTGGTGCCCCTCCATTGACTCCTCGTATGATCGTTCCACTCTTTTCTGCGAGAGTGTTGCCAGGAGGCTTTTCCCGTATGATTCAAATCCGGAATACAAAGGAATTGAAGAGGCACATTACGTGTACAGAGCTCGACATTGCTTGCAAAAACAAGTCCTCGTCCCGCTTCGCAGAGCTCTGAGGCTGCCCGAGGTTTACATGGGCAGCAATCAATGGAACTTGATTCCATACGACCGTGTCAGCATCACTGCTATGACAACCAACAAGAGGTTATTCATGAAACACGACAAAGACCGGTTCCTGAAATATTTTCATCCGGATGAGAAGAATAACCGTGGAAAGCAAAAACTAGGCACAGGCAGAGAAATGTTTCCCCACGACATATTTAGGCTCCTAGATTGGGGATACGACGCAGACATTGTAGACGCGAAATGGAAGAATATGGTCCAAGCATTCTCCGAAGAGGGGAAATTTCAAAACTGCATCGTGGCGTTCCAATACACAGAAATGAAAGATATCCCCAAACTCATTCAACGTTTCGCTCTTTCGTTTCAACTTTTAGCTTCCGATCTGAGTGAAGGCCCGTGGAAGGGAAATATCCTCAGAAAAAGGGAGGATAGTGATGAATATGTTGCCGAGTTCTCAAAGATCCGAGGAGATGATCTACGATCAAAGATGGAGAGCTTGAAATCATTGTATACTAGTACGTCCTATGTTGATGTTCGTATATTGTTTGATACAATACTAGAAACAGCTGTCCGGTACAATGTGAGCAAAGAGAAGATGGTGAGACGGCTTTATTTGTTTGGCAACCATGGTAGTCATAAGTACATACATGTTGGTAATACTTATGCAGAACTTGAAATGTGTCGGAAGAAGTTTGAAGATTCGGGTTATGAGATGCTAGATTTAGTGTACTGGTTTATGCCATGTCTTGCGCATCCGAGAAAATGGGATTTCAGAAATCGTACCAGATGCTTTTTCCACTGTAGAATTCTATAAGTATGGCATCATGGCAATCACTGGGTTGTCTACAAGATGCATCCAAGTTTTCTTGGAGGAAGATGGGAAGGTGGACCCCAAAACTGTGATGGATTCACAGTTTTCAGCTCAAGAGTATATGGAATTCAAGGTGCATGACTGAATTGCTTTATTATTTGGTTTTCTATTAGATATGGCTACTTTCTGCGGAATCAGGTGGCGCACGAGCTAGCCCGGTCGTCCGTTTTCTTGTTAAGTTATAGGTTTAAGAATTTCTCTGGTAGATTCTTCGGTTAATTAAAAGTGTAGGTTTATTTGTGTTAATTTTTTAGGATAAATGACCAAAATGGTCAGTGTACTATCTCGAATGAATCAAATTAGTCCATCAACTTCATAATGGACCAATTCAGTTCCCGACCCGTACTATCAAACAGTTCCCAACAGTACAATATGTGAAACTCATCGTTAAAACATGTTGATTTGGACTTTTATTAATTAAATAATATTTTTGAAATCAGAATTAATCCTAAATTAATCAGCAATACTTAGCTAATGTGGCACCAACTCATTCTAATATAATATTTTTTACGTGATATGAAACGACAGAAGGAGGTTGAGCTGTGAAAGTTGTAGACCAATATGAATGTAGGAGGTAATCGTTTAGCTAGAGGAAGAAGAAGATAAGGTATTCGGTAGAGATATAATCGCATGAGTCGGTTCCATCGTTCGCGAAATCTGAAGTACGATGGCCATGAGATTTGTGCCACAATTGAAAGGCGTAACTATTCAATACTTTTTGAATATTTACCTCTTTTTTGCAAATTTTAGCACAAACGTGCCATTCAATTTTCGCAACTCAGGGTTCAACATTTCCTGTCACTTTCCAATGTGTCGAATACTTTTATTAAATTATGCGAGAAATTTAACATTTCGAAAGAATTTAATTTTCCGTGGTCAAACGATACCAGAGATATAATCGAACCGGCCAGTTGGATCCGGTTTTCATCATCCATGCAAACGAAGAAACCAGAGAGACAAAACACACTGCGCATTGATTTGATGCTCTGAAAAAACTCAACCGTTCTACATCAACGTTTCGAGCATTCTTCGAATCCGTATCAGCTCGTTATCTCCCCGCAGGAAAACCCTAGGACTCTTCGCTGCTCCAATCGAAAACTGTTATTTTCGCCGAATCGAAATGGCTCTGGCGGTTTCGAACCTCATTCACTGCCCTAGCCTTCAAGTTCCCCAGAGGAATCGCCACCTCCGAGTCTCTGCCTTCAATTTCCCGTCGCCGTTTCTCAGGTAATACTTTCTCGGCAACGCTCCAACTCTTGTCTATTTCTTCTTTGTTTTACCTTTTCAGCTACCGAACAGCGCGGAAATGTTGAAACTCAAAATGTTTATCCTCAAATTTTGGCGTAATTTTGTTCAAGCAGTGCGGTTTTAGGGGATTTGTACTCGTTGAAATGGTATGTTTTTAGTTTAAGTGGATAAGATTGACATTGAAGCTAAGAGAGGTGAATGTTGAAACTCAAAATCATTATCCTCAAATTTTGGCGTAATTTTGTTCAAGCAGTGAGATTTTAGGTCTTTTGTTTACGTAGAAATGGTATGTTTGTAGCTTAAGTGGATGAGATTGACATTGAAGTTGAGAGAGGTGAGTTATGAGTTCTGTGTTTTGTTTGGTTTCCTGAATCTAAATTCAGTGTTTTAAGTTTTGTATTTTTATTTTATTGTATTGCATTGTGAGAAGTTATCATGCTAGGAAGGTTTTGTGGAATTTTGTTAAATTTGCGCAAATTCATTTTTGGAGTGTTTCTTGAATCATGTTCAACTATGTACTTTAGTGTTGAAGGACATCTATGGGAGATTACTCATAAAGATATTTTAAAGATGGAATAAAAGAACAATTTAACAAACTGTGAATAAGGAAGGTGAATAAGGAATTGTTTGGTACAGTAGACCATGGAAAGTTCATTTTGACTCAGGTGAATAAGTTGTATGGAATCTAAAATAAATTAAGTGTCTTTAAGTTCTTATTATATTGCATTATGAGTAGTTATCACCTCAGATTGAATATTTGGGTAATTGTTGTCACAATTACTCATAACCTACCTGGCTACCTCAGAGTGCTTCTTGAATCCTATCAAACTGTGTACTTTAGTGTTGAAGGATTATTTTTTAAGATAAGTCGTATTTATTTTTAGAATGGAATAGAATTATATGGTTGTGGAATAGTTTAATAATGGAAAAAAATTCCTTCTATAAGCCTTTTTTATCGTAATAATTGCCTTTACCATCATACAAGAGCATTATATTATCATATTAGTTTATATGTAAAAGAACTAGCTGTTTGTTTATTTGTGTTTTGAATGTGTATTCATAGCTGCAATGTGTTGAAATAATCAGGTTTTCTAGGACGGCACCAAGCTTTAAATGTGTAATTCGTGCTGCTGCTTCTGCAGCTGAAAGTTCGTATCCAGATGGCGACGTGAATCCATATGAGGTAAAACTTGCTAATATCCTTGTGCCATACTTTTGGAGTTGCAAGTCAACATGTCATCATTATAATATGCTAAAATGAACTATTTTAGGTTCTTGGTGTGAGCTCTATTGCGGGTTTTGACAAGATCAAGTTAGCATACACTAGAAAACGGAAGGAGGCTGAGAGTAGAGGCGACGATGCAACTGCTGCCCGAGTATGCTTCATTCTATTTACTTAAGTTTGTCCTTAAACATTTTGATGACCTTCACTTATGAAAAAATGTTCTGTATGTTTCATATTTATGTGTACTTGTATATGTATATTGAAAATAAGAATGTTTTGCTCATGTTTGGAGCCATATGGTTTGTGAATGTTTTGTTTAGTTGGAGAAGGCATATGACAAAATAATGATGGCACAGTTAACAAGTCGAAAGAAAGGTGTGACATCTGGTTCAATGCAGGTACCACTAGTTTTTTCATTTACTTTGAATGTCATGAATTAAATGAGGAAACCACATGATTTATGTTAATCTTTTTATTTTATTGAACTCTTTGCTCGAGATATTATGCAATTTGTCTACTATCCTACTATGTCTGAATGAATAATATCACTTTTTTGCATTTACCACGTGACTAGCAATAGTGAACTAGCTCTAGAAAGAACTTGATGAGCTTGGTCTTGACAAGAAATATATGACATGATTAGGTATTAAGAAATACTCCCTCTCTCTCTCTCTCATATTGATTACCCCATATTGATGCAAATTGTAGGTCTCGAAGGACATAAAATATGCTGATAACCAGCCAATTGTACCGTGGGGACCAAGGTTTATATTTGCATTATTTCATTATTTATGTGCTATATAGTGTTTTGCTATTTGTAATGATTTTGTTGACAGTATATTCTCTCTTTACTCAGAATTGAACTCTTTTAGTTTTAGGTACTCAGACCTTTTATAAAATACAAGACAGACAAGTTTTGTTTCTTAGATCAACTTGATAAGTTAACATGGAAGGATGGTGCATGCCCGGTGAAGCAAGGACTTTCCCTAGACAAAAAAATGCACATATATGTTATTATCTGGATTTGTGAGGGGATTTTTTTACAAAATAATTATGTGCTTACCTTTTGTTCTTTATTAAATGTCGTCATCTTCTACGTACTTTGATACTTAGAGAAACTGGGCTCTTGTTTTTTCTTCCTTGAATATCAGGTTCAGCAAGTCCAGTGCACAAGATATACGCATCAATATGGCAATATCTGCTGCATTTGTAAGTTGAAAAAGTTTTTATTTTAAATTGTTTGTTGTGTTGTATGTTTCAGTGGTCTATGATGATATCAAACCAATTTTAAAGACTTGTTTTCATCATTAATCAATTTTACATTCCATGTGGATATGTGAATAGAGTCACCTCTGATATGAGAAGTGAGATTTTGTAATGACTTGAAAGAAGCGGGCTTGGTCTCTCGGGGCAGTGACTAGACAACATAACTCATGCCATTAGATTAGATTAAAATCTTGAAAAATATTGATTTTCACATGGCTAATACCTGCCAGAGATTCATTTTTAGATTCTTGAATTTGTATTAGTCATTTTACATTGTCCTGAATTTATAACCTGTCTTGTGAATCTTTGATCAATCACATTGTTACAGTTCAGTCCTAACCTTGCTAGTCTTATGTTAAAAAAATGACGTTTTAATGGATAAATCAAGAATTTGAATTTAATCCGCTGTCAGTGAGAGATTTATACAAGTAATAAGCCTCCTTTGGTTACCTCGCTAGAAAACATTATTCTGTGCCTGTTGAAGCCCAATTTATTTATGTCACATCATTGCTAGCACAATGAATCTATACCCAGTGAATCAAATACTCATTTATTAATAGTTATTTATGTTTTACTGTAAACATAAAAGTATTACTTGCCTATTCTTTATCATTATTTGCAGTTTTGAACTTATTTTATTTGGGGTTTTTTACAGGCAATTTGGATTGCTGTCTCACGCAATGCTGATTATAAGCCTATGCAATTCTTAGCTTTTGCATATGTTTATCGATTCTTTGAGAAATTGAAAGCCTTCGAACCATCTATATCACCAACACTTACAGTGAGTTGTGCCAAAAAAAATGTTTAAGCCTCATTTTCTGTCAATGCCATCCTGTAGATTGGATTTTTATTTATTTTAAGACTCAAGTTTGTGCTTCATCTGTGTTGATGTTGGCTGCAGGAAGATGGTGAAGATAATGGCCGAACTATACGAATGGGAAAACGGTTGCTTCGTTCTCTTGCGGTAGCTTTTGGTTGTCTTGCCATTTGTTCCCTGGTATGGATTATTGTGTGTTTTTTCTGATTCATATTTGTATTATTAACTGAATGAGTTTTTGTGTTTGTGGAAACAAAATGAGGTATGGGTTCATTTGTACTGTTTAGTCACATGAAGATCTTAGGCGATTTCCTAGATTGTAGCATTTAAGATGTCCTTTGTAGGGTAAGTATATCTCTTTAAGATGTACAGACAAAATTACATAGATATAACTCAACTCCATCTGTTTTTTCTTCTTACAATGTATTTAAAATGCTTTCTTCCTTGAGGAAAAAAAATTGCTTTCTTCCCCTACCCAAAGAATGAAAAATAGGTCATGCCTGCTGCCGGTTTAGTAATTATTTTTTTGAATTTAAATGAACATTTCTTCCAACCCATTAATTTCATGTTGAGTTAATTTGAAAATTTACCTTTTCGGTTTTCCAATAATGATAGGATGTGAAGTTCTACATTTCTCTCTCCTCGGTTCTAGCTGATATCTTGGTGGTATTTTTGCAGGGTTATTCATTGTCTCTGAATGTTATGGAGAATGTACGTGGCTCTATATCTCATGTTGTCATTAATAATCAGGTAATTTCTCCATACTTTGTTATTTGTGCGTTAACATCCAGTACTGTGTATAAACAATTGTTCCAAATTACATGCGTATATATTGTCAAATTTTATTTATTTGATATAAATTCATCATCTGGAGCGAGCCTTAATTGTTAGCATATTCTAATGTATTTTGAAGAAAAACATCTACTCAGTGAAGTGTGGTCTTAGCCTGCAGTAGGAAGAAAATGCCTGCTAAATTGGTGTCGAGATAGTTGTTAAGAAGCATAGGCTAGTTTTGTTGCTTTGAAATATTGAGCTTTCTTGCATATTGGTACAAACATCACATCATAAACACCTAAGCATTTTACTTTTCCCCAATGTGTTCTTGTAACTATGTATGCAATAACTTCTAAGTTCAGACACATGGCGTTGAGTTATTTCTCCATGTAGTTTTTTAAGTTCATGCGACCCAGTTAATCACTTCTGGTTTATTAAAATCTAATACATATTAGGTTCTAATTATATTATCGACAAGGACCTTATGTAGAGGAACGGTATTGATAGAGCAGTAAAAAGAAAGACAGAATCGTTACCACTGTTGAATTTGAACCTGCAACCAGTCGGTTAACAACTGGCCACTCTGTCACTAAGCTACTAAGAAACAACAGGAGATTATATATCATAGAGTTCAATTCACGTTCTCCAACTCGTGACCGGAATGAGCTTGAAGTTTTCTTTGCAACTTCGTAGGAGCCAACTCTAATTTCTAAGATCATAGTTTATGTTTTGCTCATGCATCCATTTATACAGTGTTTGTTCTTTTCCCACCCTAATGACTAGTTTGTATGAATGTTCAGGAACGGTTGATCACCATTTCGTCGGCAATCATGCTCTTCTTCTTGGCATCATATTATCGATGATGAAATGCCATTTTTGGGATGAATCTTTTTTTAAATTTAGTAACTGAATTTTGTCATATCAGTGCATTATTTATATATGTAGGAATTGTTCAATGATGGCGGTCTGGTTGCTCACCTATATATGCATAAATTTGCAATGAGAAATTGTTAGTATTTAAGTTTTATGTGTAAACAAGGATTTCATAGTGTAGCAAATACAAACATTGCAGTTGTTTGTAATTGTGTAATTCATGAAATCCCAATAGCATTGCAATAGTCTATACATGTCAAGATGCTATAGGAAATAATAGGTATTTTTGTGTTAAATTTCAAATCTGTCCGACTCATTGGAATGGGAATAATATTCAAATTCATCAGATTTGTATTTTACAAAATTTAGTAATGAGAATGACTTTTAAATGATAACCTCTCTCATTTCAAAGATTTCAATCGAAATTTTCAATATAAAATGTTAACTTGATTGATTTGAATGTTGGGGAAATGGCTTTTGAATTGATGGGCACCAATTCTTTTTTTATTGTTAGGTTTTCCACGAGATTTCATTCATTCATCATAAAATAAAAATCAAACAAAAAATCTAATAAAAAGTAATGGAAATTGGAACAAAGAAATAAATTGGTTGAAATTAGTAAGAGAATGTTAGAATCATCTCATCTACATACAAATTTGGGATATTCACATTCCAAATGTGACAAGTATACCATAAGTACATTATACTCTTATACAACTTGGTTAGAACATGAATCGTAAGCAACGCAGATCGTTGTGCGTTGCACTTAAGTGACGTATTGAGATTTGGTTAGACCATTGTTGGATAAGTGACATGTGGAAGAAAGGTGGTGCTCCGCGCACCCATTTCAGATCCATTTTCGGTATGATTTAGCTTTGTTTGAACCATTTTTCTCAAGTTATTCTTTTCGACATAAAAAATCGTTCGGGATCTTATGTGAACTTTAATTTTATCCCGTCTTCGACATAGGCCCGCTCCAGAGAACATGAACTTGATCTTAATACTAAAAACTAGAGCCGACAAAAGGGTATCCGACCTACTGGGTACCTGAAACCCAACCCAACCCGTTTCGGCTCAGGTTCAAGTCTATATTTTTTAACCCAAAAAATTCGGGTCAAGTATAACCGCATAAAAACAATACATTTTACGCCTAAAGCCCAAAACCAACCCTACAATCATATAGAGTCGGATTAGGGTTCATCGATCCGACCTTAGATTTTGCTACCTCTACCGAAAATGATGGAGACTCGTACAATTTCCAATTACATGGGTTGAACTTATAAATTTTCATATATAATCAGTTTTGGAAACCCATTCTCGACTCTTTAGCAAGAAAAAAAGTTTCTTAGCTCCAAAACAAATGGGCCTAAAATAAGAGTTCACCGGCCATATTTTTTGTTGATCCATTTCGAATTTGGGTTAACAATAAATCCAGCATTTCGCATGTGCCATAAACTATAGAGAGAGAGAGAGACAGTGAGGGAGAGAGAGAGAAGTTGCAGGAAGCTAAAGAGATAGAGAGAGATACACAAACCCTAATCTGCTGAGATTTAGATACACAGATAGAGCGAGAAACAGAGAGGCGATTCTGGTCCGCGTCTCTGCGTTTGAGCCGAGAAAAAGCAAATTCTAGGGTTCTTCTGTTTCATTTCCGTGAAGAAATTGTCGCCATTGTCTCCTTCTTGGCTCAAAACCCTTGAGATTTAAACAAATTCAGAGCACAAGGTTCTGATCAAAGAGAGGCAAGATGAGGATTATGATAAAGGGAGGAGTGTGGAAGAACACGGAGGATGAGATCCTCAAGGCGGCGGTCATGAAGTATGGCAAGAACCAGTGGGCTCGCATCTCCTCCCTGCTCGTGCGCAAATCCGCCAAGCAGTGCAAGGCTCGTTGGTACGAGTGGCTCGATCCCTCCATCAAGAAAGTACTGTTGCTCACCCCCAATTTCTTATCTATATCTCAGTTTCTGTATTGGATTTTTGTTTTCATCCGATTGTGTTAATAGTTGTGAGAACATTAGGTTGGATTTAGTATTTTTGAACTGGATAAAATCATGTTTCGCTGTTTTTTTTGTTCCTGTAACTTTTCTGTTTGGTAGCTGGGAAAATTGTGGAAAGAGGAGAGAATGAGAGTTCATCAGTTGTTTTGTAGTTTTTTTTTTGTTCTGTTGGTCTTTGCCTATATGTCTGATATGGTCTCTGCATTGTGCATTTTTTCTCTCCATGTGTTAGTGATTACTATGGAAAAGAAATTTATTCCTTATCTAAAATAGCTTACTGCTGCTTAGGAGGGAACACTTACAAAATACAGCATTGCGTCCGACAGTCATGCCCTATTTTATTATTTCGAGAGAGTAAATGAGATAATTTGCTATTGTACTCTATGAACTAGATTGATAAGCATCTAAGTAGAGAAATTTGCTCTGTTTTCATTTCTGGATTTCATTTCTGGTTCTTTTTTTCCTACTTTGTTGTTGAATCAAATTATTATAGTTTTAGAATCTTTAATTACACAGGATTTGTTACATCTATGATCTATAATATATTTGTTTTTAATAGAATATCATTGTATCAGATTCCTGCGATTTTTTTTAAATGATGCATCTTGAGTCTGTTGTTGGATGTATGTGTTTAAGTCCATGCTTTGTGCAGCTTTAGTTTTTCCAAAACCAAATAGTTAGAATGTAAAAAGTGAATTCCAATTGCATTCAAATCATATCCGTTTTATTATTGCATGCAAAACGATTTTCTGATTTTCAATATATTCACAGACTGAGTGGACAAGAGAAGAAGATGAGAAACTTCTTCATCTTGCTAAGCTCATGCCTACTCAGTGGCGAACAATTGCCCCAATTGTTGGTCGTACCCCATCCCAGTGCCTTGAGCGGTATGAGAAGCTCCTTGATGCAGCCTGTGCTAAAGATGACAATTATGAGCCAGGTGATGACCCCCGTAAGTTGCGTCCTGGAGAGATTGACCCAAATCCTGAATCAAAGCCTGCACGTCCAGATCCTGTTGATATGGATGAGGATGAGAAGGAGATGCTTTCTGAAGCACGAGCTCGGTTAGCAAACACCAGGGGTAAGAAGGCAAAAAGAAAAGCTAGGGAGAAACAGCTTGAAGAGGCCAGGAGGCTTGCTTCTTTACAAAAAAGGAGAGAACTAAAGGCTGCTGGAATTGATAATAGGCAACGAAAGAGGAAAAGAAAAGGCATAGACTATAACGCGGAAATTCCTTTTGAGAAGAAGCCTCCTCCAGGCTTCTATGATATTGCTGAGGAAGATAGACCCGTTGAACAGCCACAGTTCCCAACCACCATTGAAGAACTTGAAGGTAAAAGAAGGGTTGATGTGGAAGCACAACTAAGAAAGCAAGACATTGCAAAGAATAAAATTGCACAAAGGCAGGATGCCCCATCAGCTATATTGCAAGCCAACAAGCTCAATGACCCAGAGACTGTAAGGAAGCGGTCCAAACTGATGCTCCCTGCCCCTCAAATTTCAGACCACGAACTTGAGGAAATTGCAAGGATTGGTTATGCCAGTGATCTTCTTGCTGGGAATGAGGATCTTAGTGAAGGTAGTGGTGCAACACGTGCTCTTCTTGCAAATTATGCCCAAACACCACGGCAAGGTATGACACCCATGCGAACTCCGCAAAGAACCCCAGCTGGTAAAGGGGATGCTATCATGATGGAAGCAGAAAATCTGGCCAGGTTGAGAGAGTCTCAAACACCATTATTAGGTGGAGATAATCCAGAGTTGCATCCTTCAGATTTTTCTGGTGTCACTCCTAAGAAAAGGGAGATCCAAACACCAAATCCAATGCTCACTCCATCTGCAACTCCTGGAGTTGCTGGTCTAACCCCTAGAATTGGCATGACTCCGTCAAGGGATGGCTATTCCTTCAGCATGACACCCAAAGGAACCCCCATAAGGGACGAGCTTCATATTAATGAAGACATGGATATTCATGATAGTGCAAAACTTGAACAACGCAGACAAGCAGAATTGAAACGAAACTTACGTGCTGGTTTAGGTAATCTTCCACAGCCCAAGAATGAGTACCAGATAGTTATACAACCGGTTCCGGAAGATAATGAAGAACCAGAAGAGAAAATTGAAGAAGATATGTCTGATAGGATAGCTAGAGAAAAGGCTGAGGAAGAAGCGCGGCAGCAGGCATTGCTGAGGAAGAGATCTAAAGTACTGCAAAGGGAGCTCCCTAGACCACCTGCTGCCTCGTTAGAATTAATTAGAAATTCGTTGATGAGAGCTGATGGAGACAAGAGTTCCTTTGTTCCGCCTACTTTGATTGAGCAGGCTGATGAAATAATTAGAAAGGAGCTTCTAACCTTACTTGAACATGATAATGCAAAATATCCTCTCGATGAAAAAGCAAACAAGGAGAAAAAGAAGGGTGCCAAGCGCAATGCAAATGGATCAGCAAATGCTGTGCCTGTGATAGACGATTTTGAAGAAGATGAGATGAAAGAGGTATGCATCTAGATCTGTCTTGGTTCACTTCAATTTCTTGGTCTTGTCACTGTTTGACTATGTGAACTCACTTAATAAAAGCAACTTAGCATGGTTTTCCTCAAAACAACCAAGCCAATTTTCCATTTCCCCTTTATTATTATTATTTTATTTCTTTAAACCTTGCTTTCTTTGAATAATTTCAGTAATATGGCCTATCCAATACTATATCTAATGGACGTAAACATCAGTAGATCTTTTGTTTATTTTCAGTTTTTTTGTTAAATTTACCTCGATAAGTAAAGTGTACAACTTAGCATGGCTAACCTGTTCTTTCCATGGCTGAGATTATTTTTATGGTGGTTATTTTGTGATAGTAAGCCTGGCATCCTAATTGATTATTCTTTTCCCTTCATTATGTTTATATTTCAGTCTTCTCTCTCTCCGTACACACACACACGTATTAGTTATTTTTTTACAATTTGGTACCTTGCTTTTGTTGAGCGTAGGTGACACAGGGACTTGATGCCTTGAGTTTACTTTTCATATTTGACTACCTGGTTGGAAAATAGATTTGAGAAAGAATTTTCGCCTGACCAATCAAGCCTTAATGCTAGTAAAGCTCTTTTTTGTGTCAAGAGATGCTGTGGAACAATATGCTTGTGCATGTACAATCCTGTAAACTCTTTTTGTAACATCAGTTAGCCTGTTAATGGATATTTTCATTATGATTTTATTAGTTTAGTGATGTCTTTGATCTTGACAACATATACAAACTTTTGCCGTGTACTTGTGATGTCGTTTATTTTTGGTGCTGTAAATTGTATCTGTCTGTTACACATTAGGTTTATTCATAATCTGTCACCATACATGAAGTGATTTTACAATCATTCTTGGAATCTGTCTAAATGACAAAGTTCTTCTTAACAGGCTGATGAATTGATAAAGGAAGAAGCTCAATACCTTCGTGTAGCGATGGGACATGAAAGCGAAACCCTTGATGAATTTGCTGAAGCACACAAAACTTGTTTAAATGACCTCATGTACTTCCCAACCCGTAATGCTTATGGTCTATCTAGTGTTGCTGGTAATATGGAGAAACTTGCAGCCTTGCAAAATGAATTTGAGAATGTGAAGAAAAGAATGGAAGATGACACTCACAAGGCAATGCGACTTGAGAAGAAGATTGCAGTTCTCACGCATGGTTATGAAGTATGTTATGAAATACCTGTCATTTGATGCTTTTCATTTAATTATCCAGTAAACAAACAACTTGTGGGTATGACTATTTCAGCTCAAGCACAACAAATGTTTCTTCCACTGCATTGTCTCTATGGCATACTTTCATTTGAGAACATCATGAGTATCATCTTTTCCAAATGTTTTATGCTCTTAGATTTTAGGTGGCATTTAAAAGGGCACTTATAAATGTCATTTGAAAGGGCTTCTAATGAGATTTTTGTTTTGCTATATATATGTATATGTAAGTATGTGTTTTCCAGATTTTTTTTGTTTCTTTTGCAATGAATGTCCTTCTAGTTTCTCTTACAGCCCTCTTTCAATTTTAATTCAAATTTTACATTTACAGGACTTGTTTTTTCTGCAAAATAATTTCAGCAGTTATGTAGTGTATCTGACTACTGTGAACTTGAATGAAATACATAAATACCCCAAGTTTATTTTAAGTAATAGAATCTTTTACCTTGATAGTTTGCAATGTTGATTAATTATTGGTTTTGGTTCAAAATGTAGTATTCATATGGTATTAACTCAGCAACATGTGAATGACAGGAACGAGCTAAGAAACTTTGGTCCCAAATTGAAGCCACTTACAAGCAGATGGATACTGCTAGAACAGAACTTGAGTGCTTCCAAGCTTTACAAAAGCAAGAACAGTTGGCAGCATCGCTCAGGGTAAATGGTTTGTGGGATGAAGTTCAGAAGCAGAAAGAGCTCGAGAAGACTTTACAGAAGCGATATGGAAATCTCATAGCAGAGCTAGAAAGGGTACAGCATCTGGTAGATGAATACAGAGAGAGGGAGAGAGCCCAAAAGGAAGAGGAAATTGCAGCAAAGAATCGTGCTATTGAGGAGGCAGCAGCTAAAGAAGCTCTTCAAAGCACAGAAGCTGATGCTGTGCTAGTAGCCCCTCTCGATCATGGAACTTCAGAGCAGCATGCAGACGCTGATGGTGCCCTAGCACAGGGCAATGCTATGGATGTTGATGGTGTTGCAGCTTGTGATTCTATTGATGGAAATACAATGCCAGACAAGATTGTTAATGAGGAAAATAAGGTCGCTGATGAGTCTGCTGATGATGTGGCTGGTGATGGAGTGACAAACACTAATGTTGTAAACGAGGATGCCACTCCGGATGTTGATGGAAATACAATGTCAGACAAGATTGTTAATGAGGAAAATAAGGTTTCTGATGAGTCTGTTGATGGACTGACGAACAATGATGTTGTAAACAAGGACGCCACTCAGGATGAGGCTAATGCTGTGGAATCCACGAACAGAGATGATTCCTTGACCAAACAAGACGGTATTGAAGAAATGACCAAAGATGATGGTTTTGTAAATGGGAATGGGCCACAGGTTTCCGCTGATGGAGGTATTGAGAGTTGCGCTGTAGACAACACCACCGAAGTTGTAAATGCTTTGAAAGTTGAGAATAATCTACCTGGTCTGGATGAAGGATCGGCTGAGAAAGAAACTGATGGCATTGACACTAGTGGCCACTAAAGGATCGTTATCAGATGGAGAAAGTTTGATTGATGAATTCATCATCGGAGGATATCTTGTACGGTCTTCAGGTAAACATGTTTGTTATATGCGACCTTCAGGTTTCCTTAGTTGTTATCACATAATTTTGCGATTTATGTGTCTATCAGAACATGGCCCAGTACTGTGCTGTTTTGTTGAAATACAATCTGGTCATGTGTATGAATGTAACTGTTATTGGATTGAGGAACTGTATTGTTGCCTTGGTGTTTTTTTGAAGTATAATATACTGTTTTGTCATTAGAATAGCATCCCTTTGTTGGCACAATTTGTTCAGACTTTATGGATATCTGGATTCATGTTTCATTGAGAATGAGATTTCCATTTTGAATTAGAATTTTCTAATTCTCATCTCCTTACTAGTGTACAATTTGGTTTCCGCCTCAGAGGGATGGAATGTGATTCTCATTCTTATTACTTCAATTTTTTATATTACGGGTTAAAACTTCAAAAGTTCGTATCCTTGTGTTTGTCGTTTGGATTACAATTATATGATTCTATATTGCAAAGATTAAGGTATATGGTAGTGCAAGTAGTTATAGACTGTTGTGTGTGAAGCTTTCAACTAGAGTTTTGTTTATGATATTTTAGCCTTTTTCTAGCTAAGTTTGGTTCAAGTTAGTGTCAAGGTACTGTGATGTGGGGTTGATTAGTTCATTAACCATTTCAACCAAATCGATCATATAAAAAAAATTCATATTTGGACCATCCAAAAGAATTTGATTTGAACTTGTGAATTGTGAAACGAAATCGAGTTGAAGACTTGAAGTAACCGGACATGCATGATAATTGTAGTGTGAAAATCGAAATAACTATATGATTCTTAACAATCTTGAGGCAAACGGTTCAAAACGTTTGGTCCTCTCAGTGTCTCATGTTCGAGCCTCTTATAAAGTAGTTGGTATTGTCGATAAGCAAAAACTATGAGATTCTTATTATGATCCTAATTCTTATTCTAGTTTCTAGAAATGGAAACATTGTATGTATTGAGATTGATGCATTTGCAATGCATATCAACAACAATTGCTGACCAAAAAAGAGTAGGTACTGACACTGACTCTATCCATCCAAATAACATGCTATGCTTCTTTCATTCTATCCACCTTTATCTTTCCAACTAAGCTTCACCAAAAAGGTACATAATTGGTTGCTACACACCACATTGCTTCATACATTGTATTTCTCTCCTATTTTGTATATATATATAAAAATATGTTTTACAATGTGATGCCATAAACTAAATATTTATTCTATCTCATTCTCATCTATAATTGTGGACTTTCATTTTTGTTGACATTAAATTTTAGTTATAAATGTTTTTTCACTATTATATCTCTACCTGATAACAAACTCAGTATATGTTAACTGATCTTTAAAATACAGTTTCTATTTGAAATAAAACAATTCGTTGTATTAAATTACGGAAAAAACTTATAACACATATTGGGATATCTCTTGCTGACCAAAATCTCTCATTCGGCATAAAGTCGAGCAACCTAGCTAACTCATGAGTCATCCGATTCATAGAGCAAGAGCTAAGAGAAATAAAATAAAAAAACGATATTAAAGTTCTTAATAACAAGCGACTGACAATCATCCGAAAGCAACTTAACCCTTTTGCCCCCGTTCTACCCGATTGAACTGCTACTATTATAAATATTGCATCCGTATCCACTTCAATCACGCTTTTGACCGAGAACAAACCATCATTCTCAAGCTCCCAAGCCCGCCTATCCATAACTGCTCTTGAACTAAGCATAATCTCAAATGGGTTAGTACATAACCACATATTCTCGTTTAGGCCATTTTCTCCTTCTAAGTCTATTTTGATTGTGAATCCTACTTGGTATAGGCTAACAATTTATTTTTATAACAATAACAACAGCACTTGAAGAAAGTCTCGAATTTGTGACCTCAAGGGTACGAAGCCTTTAACCACTTGCCCAATGGTTATTGATAACGGAACTAATGAATGCAGTAAATGTTAATGAGGTGTCATGACTTTATTGAGATGCATTTTAGGTCTAATTTTTTTAGTTGAGAATCCTCTCTCTCTAATACAAACATTTGAAATTATTTTCAATAGAGTTGAAAATTTGTATTTACGTCATGTTTAATTGTGTAAATGTGTCGGGAATGTTTCACACGGTCAACACGTATACGATATGATTGTTTATATGTAACAAAATTAACATATATATATATATATATATAAAGAAAAAAAATCTAAGTCAAACATGTTATGGCTTAACTTAAGCCATACTAATGAGGTGATGACACCTCATAGCATTTTACTGATACTCACCTAAGTGAATTGGTGGGAGCGGAGCATACTATCACATGCATGATGTGTAAATATATATCTTGCAATTTGGGTCGCGGGTCTGAACATATTTGATAAAAAAACACGTGTTTTTGTTAATTAATTTTTGTTGGCTCTCACCTAATTTGATTAATAAGAGAGACATGTTAAGATTGACTAACAACACATCGATAGAACCGCGTGCGTTTTTTGGTCAGATTCATTTAAATCCGCCGCCCAAATTGACATCTATAGAACCGCATGCGTTTTATGTTGCCTCTCACCTAATTTGATTAATACGAGAGACATGTTAAGATTGACTAACAACACATCGATA
>JAYMTF010002251.1:0-18972 GCA_036897485.1 Pelargonium nanum | reverse complement strand
AAAAATTAATTTTTTATTAATTCCGGGTCAAACCGGTCCGGGTGCCGGGTTTCCGGTCCGGTCCGAGCTGCAGCCCGGTATGCAACCGGTCCGGATCTATCCGGGTCGGACCGGTCCGGGTCAAATGAACAGCCCTAAGTATAGTTTCATGATTTTAGTTCGTCTTTTTTTATAGGAAAAGAACGAAAGGTGGCAGAATATTACAAGAAACAAGAAAGGCTCCTTGAAGGGTTCAATGAGATGGAGACCATGAATGAGACTGGCTGTTTGCCTGGAAATCTAACACAGGTTATTTTATGTCTTTATGCTATTATTTTTATATCATTTTATAGAACAAGTCATTTTCACTCCATAAAAACAACTAAATATATAGCCTATTTTGCTAAAGGAGTAAAATGGACATGAGTTGACTAATATAAGAATTATCGGAACTAAATTTAGTTGACATTTTTAAATTCATTCTTGGATGGGTGTAATTTTGTGTTTGCAGGATGAGATGGAGCAACTGGCAAAGAGTGAGAGACTAGCAATTAACATATCAAACATAGCAAATTTGGTGCTATTTGTAGCAAAATTGTATGCTTCAGCAGAGAGCAGATCAATGGCAGTGATAGCCTCAACATTAGATTCATTCTTGGATCTATTGTCTGGCTTCATTTTGTGGTTCACTGCTCATGCCATGCGATACCCTAATCACTATCACTATCCTATTGGCAAGAAAAGAATGCAACCTGTGGTAAATTAATACCCCATTAATTCTTGTTATTCCAATTATTTAATTAATTAGCACAAGTTGGTACTGATATGTATATATGTTGTGTATGCATAGGGCATCATTGTGTTTGCATCAGTAATGGCGACTCTCGGATTGCAAATAATCCTCGAATCTGTTCGGGAAATCCTTACAAAGGTAACAATCTGACAAATATGATACCACTGTATTTCGCACATTTATAACATAGTGTATAAAATGATTGATTTGTCATGTCTCATTTTTCACAATGCAGTCGCATCCGGATACAGATCCTGAGAAAGAGAAATGGATGATTGGGATTATGGTTTCTGTGACCATAGTGAAGTTCTTGCTGATGGTCTATTGCAGAAGATTCAAGAACGAGATCGTCAGAGCCTACGCTCAAGATCATTTCTTCGACGTTGTAACAAACTCAATTGGTCTCGCCACTGCAGTTATGGCCATCCAATTCCACTGGTGGATTGATCCAACCGGCGCTATTCTGGTACATAACAACATTACATCAACAATAGCTCCTATTTTGCACAACATTTTCTGATATGGACTAATATTCTTGGTGTACACAGATTGCGTTATATACGATCACTACTTGGGCAAAGACGGTGGTGGAGAATGTTTGGTCGCTGATTGGGAGGACGGCGCCGCCTGATTTTCTGGCGAAACTGACGTATCTGATATGGAACCATCATGAAGAGATCAAGCACATTGATACTGTGAGAGCATATACTTTTGGCTCACATTACTTCGTGGAGGTTGATATAGTTTTGCCTGAGGACATGTTTCTAAACAAAGCACATAATATTGGTGAGACACTTCAAGAGAAACTTGAGCAACTTCCTGAGGTTGAGAGGGCTTTTGTGCATATAGATTTTGAGTTCACTCATAGGCCTGAGCACAAGGCTAAAGTTTGAAAAAAATGATGGTTTTGTTGAGGGCTTGTAGAGGTGAATTCTAGTTGGGTAAGACCATAAGAACGACCAAACTCTCTTGTAGCGCAAATGTATTTTTTGGGACTTGAACCCCTAAAATAAGTCGGTGTCAATTTTTCTTTGTGCTTGCATATCTTGGATATGATCCCTTCGTGCACCTGAAATTTAAACTATATATTTGCAGGGTTGGTTTGCATAAATTAGACTTGACTAATTTTTGAGCTAGATTAACCATAAAAAAAATTGCCGGTCAAGTTTGACTAACCACACCGACCCACTCATTTATATGTGAAATGTGCAACTTGCATCTCACACAAGTCATGTTCGATATGAATTTGCAGACAGTCAAACATAATTATTGTGATTGATTCCAATTAGTACGGGATCGTGAGCTAACAAAGGCCCACGGGCCTAAATGAGTCGGGTTGAAAACTCGTGTGCTCTTATTTGTTGGCCCACCGGAGCTCGTTTGGGCTGTGACCCATATTGTTAGTTGTAATTTTGTAATATAGCAACAAAGGAGATGGGCTATTTTCCATATCCAAACAGCTAGTCAAGGCCCAATGTGGTGGAGTGGCACTTTGGTAATTAAATGAAAAAAAATGAAATTAGGGTTTGTTGTGAGTCACCTTTTCTTCTCCTTCTGCTGCTATATATAAAACCCTCCAAAGCCTCCACCTTTCATCACCAAAACCATCACTTTCTCACCTCCTCCAACCCTTTTTATTGTTCTTGAATATCTATGAAGCACTGAGTAATATTTGTATAGCCTGTGATGTATGAGAATTGTCCGTACCATCTGAGACACTAGTGTCTCTGATGCATCAACACCTCTAGCTTCTGAGGCTTCTTTTTTCTCTGCGTACTCGTGTATTTAGCTGAATTGGCTTTTGAAAACCAGTTTAAGATTCTTATCTTTGATGGGTTGTTGATGATTTCATCAAGTTCTGTGCTTTTTTTTGTTTTAAATTTGATTGTGTGGATAAAGAAACAAGGCAACAAATTAGAGTCTCTGATACGCTTACTTAATAGCGTGTACAGCGCTGTACGTTGCCGAGAGCCAATTGGGTGCTGAGATTCTGGCACTTCCTTTCTTTATTGATAAGGCTTTGTGCATTCAGATGTTCCCACATTTTAAACATAAACTACTTCTAATCTTTGATTTGCTCATGTTTTAGAGTAAATCAATGAATATATTTTTGTTTTCGTGATTTTGTTATTGAGTTCACATTTCTGGGAAGGAAATTTCATTAAAAGATGATTTGATAGAGTGGACTTGTTGGTTTATTTTTAGAAGAGTTGATTTCACTGAATATAGGTCTAAAGATTTCTTTTTGTTGAATGATTTAATTAAAAAAAATTGGCCTAATGGCTTGTGAAATTTATCTTTGAAGAACAAGTAAATAATTGATGATTAGCTGGAGGCTGTCGTTGGAGATGCCTTGAACTTTCAATTAAAGAGACCTATGGCTTGAAGATTAGTAATGTTTATGACCAGAGATTTGTCTGTTGAGTTGCAGATAAATATGAACAGTCAAAAGAGATTCTCGAAGCTTGAATTGAGGACTATATGGACCAGAGATACTTGTTGATTTGTAGAAACTTGTGTTGTTTAGAGCCAGAGAGACTTGTTGCTTTTCAGAGAAATATGAGCAGAAGTAGCAGACTCTAAACATGGTGTGACAAGGAACAAGAGACTTGTTTGCTGGAAGTGTTAACAAAAACTATAGTTCATATTTAAAAATCAGTATTGTTTAGAACTATACTTGTTAGCAGAAAAAATATGAACAAGAACAAGATGAGACTATATAGGTTGATCTTACATATTAAAATTCATTCAAAACATGCATCATTCAAAGATCTGTCATTATATTTACAACAATAGATATTTAAGCATTAAAATTGGATGAAATAAATATACATCTCAAAGAAATCCTGTCTCTCCAACTTAAGTTAAAGCTGTCTCCAAAATCAAGTTGTCAATTCTACATTTGTTATGTACTTTTGAATCCAAAGATAAGAACAGATGATGTAATATCCATCCGTGAGCTATTTGATCATGTCATAACGTGACAAGAAATGAAGAACCATGTAATGTCATGTCACAATTTGAGAAGCAAAAGACAATCTGTGTAGCTAGAAATC
The DNA here is from genome assembly GCA_036897485.1 of Pelargonium nanum. Lineage (NCBI taxonomy): Eukaryota > Viridiplantae > Streptophyta > Magnoliopsida > Geraniales > Geraniaceae > Pelargonium > Pelargonium nanum. Next base: position 15,144 of record JAYMTF010002251.1, on the reverse strand, counting down.
AGCAGCAATGAAGGGAGCTTTCAGAATTTGGGGGATCCTTGTAGAATGTGCTTTATACTTTGAGAAGGCTTGAGAGAATATGCTTTCAATATTGGTTAGTTTGTGCAAGCATATTCAAGTAAATTTAATCCAATACCCTACGAAGAAGACATGCTCGTGTCTACTTGTTGCATGCCATTACTTGTATACGAATTGAAAACAATAATTGATGAACTTTGGTTTAACGAAGATATTTTTTGTAATAATGTTGAAATTATAGTTTTTTTGAGTCCTAAACTTGGAACTTTAATCCAAAGCAAAAGGTGTTTGACATATAGCCATCACTAAAATTTCCACTAAACAAACATAAACACAATTTATGGAGGAGAGCACATCTCTTAAATATTGAGTTAATTCCTAAACTCATTCTACCCATGTTTCTTAGAGAAGAATTTTTATAGATAATGGAAACATACATTTTGGGACCGAAACCTATCTAACCCAACAACATCAACCTTCTACTAGCAAAAAGTTTTTCATAAATATGCATACATTCATTTGCATGGCCCATTTACATTTGTGTTCGAGAAGGCTTGGATCAATTTTGGTCATTTGCATATTGCATTTAGAACCGTAAATCATCAATAAACTTTTGTCATTTTATTTTCGTGCTTGGTGGTAAGATTATTTAGCTTAAAAAGTTTGAACAAGTACTCCTGTTTTTATGAAGAAAGAGGGTACGAATTTAGAAAAAGACAAAAGTAGAGGGGTCAAAATGCAAACTTGTAAAACTCCAATGTACAGTTGTAAAAATATAGATTTTGAAACAAGCAATAACAGTCAAAGAATAGAGGACACAAGTCATGGCCACCTTCAAAACCACTCAAATTCGTATCAACAAAAACCTCATTTTTGTTGTCAGCTACACAAAACCCAGACACCCAAATCATCATCGTCTTCATCGCCTCTCTCTCCTTTCCCATGAAAATTTAACCTAAAGGTGATGGCTTTTCTTCTCCCAAATCTCTCTCCCTCTCTCCTTCTCCAATCCAAATCCAATCAAAAACCCATTCCTCACCAATCAATTTCTTCACAAACTACAAAACCCATCTTCAGCTACAACCCTCTCTCTCCTCTTTCTCTTACTGGCCTCGAGACCCCTCCAGCTCAAGGTGTGAAGCTTACGACCTCACCGGGTGCGCAGGATAAGCAGAACCAGAGAGACGAGTTCTATGTCAATGTTGGGCTTGCTGTGCGTACGCTTCGGGAAGACATGCCTTTGATTTTCACTAAGGACCTCAATTATGACATTTACAGGTGATTTTCTCATCTGGGTACCTGTAATTGTTTTCAATTTCCTTAGTGTGATTGTTTCTTGAGCAAAATGAGGTTCTGGATTTGGATTTGATTGATGAATCCATTGGGCATGAATCTTGGTTAATTTCTCATTTGGGTATCTCTAATTAGTTTCTATGTCTTTAATGTGCTGAATCATGAGTAATGGTATGCAAAAGCTATGATTTTTCTAGGACTAGTGTTTGATTAGTGAGAAAAAGTTATGGTTTTTCTTATTTTGTAATGATTTTGGAGATGATAGAACATTGTGTGAGCTATATAGAATCATAATTTGGTTTCTGAGAAACTTACAGGGCTTAATGTGTGTTATCTTCACAGAGATGACATAGTATTTGTTGGTCTTTTGAACACATTTTCCGGCATTGAAAACTATATATTGATCATAGTTTGGTTTCTGAGAAAGGGCTTAATGTGTGTGGTGTAGTCACAAGGATGACATAACATTTCTAGAACTCTGAACACATCTACTATCATTGAAAACTGTTTATTAATCTTCTGGGTATCTCTAATTATTTTCATTTTAAAAGCTTTTGGGTTTGAATTAGATTGATGTACTTATTGGTTATGACTTATGAATCATGATTAATGGTATGCAAAAGCAATGATTAATTTCTCATCTGGGTATCTCTAAATATATTCAATTTCTATAGTGTGATTGATTTATGAGCAAAAGAGCTTCTGGGTTCGCATTATATTGAATATTGATGAACCCACTGTGCATTAATAGTATGCGAAAGCTATGATTTTTCTAGGACTAGAGTTTAATTAGAGAGAAAAGTTAAGGTTTTTGTAAATTTTTTAATGATTTGGGGATGATTATTGAACCTTGTTTGAGCTATGTAGAATCATGGTTTGATTTTTGAGAAAGTTATAGGTCTTAATGTGCTGTCTTTAAAGGGATTACATAACATTCATAGGATCCTCTGAACACAATTACTGACATTGAAAGTGTTTGATTTGTGTATAAAGTTGAGGTTTTTGTTAATTTTGTAATGATTTTGTATGGATTGATGAGCCCATTGGCCATGAATCTTGATTAATGTTATGCAAAATCTATGCTTTTTTTTTCGCTCTAGGTTTGATTAGTGAGAAAAGTTCAGGTTTTTATAAATTATGTATTGATTTTTGGGATGATAGAACCTTGTTTGAGTTATAGAACCATAGTTTAGTTTCCGAGAAACTTACACTACTTCATGTATGATGTCTTCACAGGGATGACATAACATTTGTAGACCCTCTCAACACATTTACTGGCATTGAGAACTACAAATTGATCTTCTGGGCACTGAGGTTTCATGGCAAAATCCTGTTTCGGGACATCTCACTTGAGGTATTTAGGGTGTGGCAGCCTTCGGAGAATGTCATCTTAATCAGGTGGAATTTGAGAGGCGTTCCCCGGGTCCCATGGGAGGCACAGGGACAGTTTCAAGGCACATCTCGTTATAAGTTGGACCGGAATGGCAAAATTTACGAGCATAAAGTTGACAATCTAGCCTTCAATTTCCCCCGGACACTCAAACCCGCAGCTTCTGTGCTAGATTTGGTCACAGCGTGCCCTGCAAGTCCAAACCCGACATTTTTGTGGGGACCCGTTGATACGTACTCGTCTTCATGGATCGAATTTTATCGAGTAGTTAGGGAGACTTTGCATCAAGAAGAAGGTTACTTGGTTGCACAGGATAGTTTGGCTACTTGTTCATAGTGAAAGTGGAGATTCATATACTATAGTGTATACAGAACATTTTCTTTATATTTTGCTTAAGTGTACTATAGCCTTGAATCTTATATTGGTCAATGGAAAATAATGTTTTTTTGGTCTGAAATAGATAGTTGATTATAAATACATAGAGTTGGCAATTTGGGCCCGAAACTAGACCCATATTTTTGGGGGTTCGGGTCGCACAATATATAGACCCTAATCAATTTTTGAGTTGGATCGGAGAAACCACTCTAAACTATAGTACATAACTTTGGAATCATACCATGGTGATCATATACATATACCGGGCATGGGCTAGGCCAAAAGAACCCGTGGTTTTATAAAGCCTATTCTTTGTTAGCTTTAACGTGTCTTGCCAGTTATAGGAAAAGACTATGACTGACAAAAAAGTTACAAAATATGAGTGCATGAGTTTTTTTGCCCGGCCTATTTAAGGTCTTGGCCCGAATTGCCACGTATAATCAAATACAGATGTTGAGTTGGAAATTTGAGCTCAAAACCCGACCCACGTTAGTATAAGCCCTAATCAATTTCCGGGTTGGGTCGGACAACCCTCTCTAAACTTGAACATTTTCCATTTTGCCAGCTCTAATTGGCATTTGGCACATTGAGTCAATGAGTACAACACCATTCATGCTGTGCAATTCTCATATCTTCTTTAAATGAGAACACAATTCATATAGTTTCTATATTCTCAATCAACCACAAGTCATACACATCATTAAACCTTCTGAAACTTCATCAACTATGTATGGTTGTAACGTTACTTCAAAAGACAACATCATATACTACTACAAGAGCTATAGATGGACCAAAAAACACACCCATCTAAGTTGACTCCTTTTTCTGTGAAAGGCACAAGAACAAGAGATGATTTCTAAGTCAGAACCCATTCCAAGCAACAATTTCAAATGGGACATAGCTTTTAAACAAAACATGTTTGATGGACTTATTTACAGTATGGTTGAATCATTGAGGAAGCTTATCCAGAGGTTTTATAGCTGCAACGCTGCTGAGATCGCGCCTCATGTACTTCTCGTAAGTTACATGCAATGGTCCGGTTCTTGCAGCTTTCTGAAATTTCAAAATCATCTCTGCACAATCCCTGAAACAAGTAGATTCAATATTCAATAATTTAGAACCACTAGGAACTAGGAAGATGCACCCACTGTACCTGATTTGGTTAACTTCATAGCGAGTGTGTTTGCCGAGCAATGGGGTCCATGCTGGAGATAGTTGCAGTGCGCACCGTGCAACATACAAAGCGGATGCACATAGCAATGAGGGTTTGTACTTTAAAGCTTCATATTTGATCAAGCAGAGCTCAATGAGGTAAAAAGCCAAATGTTCAAGCTGGCAAGACAGCTTAGAAGAGTAAGGATAGGGCAGTCTGAGTTCTTATATTTTAGAAAAAATTGCACGAGAGAAAATTACAATAGTTGCGGCTTCTTGAAAGATTTACCTTGGTGTCTGAATGAGCTGCCTTGAGAAACCGTAACATGAAGACATATGGAGTAGGTGAATTCAAGCGAAACTTCAACTTCTTAAGAATAAGCCTTTCCTGCAACAGGACAGAGCAAGACATAAAAATGCAATTGATATTTTAGTATGATTTCAACTTGGAAGTGCGAAACAAAGGTAGATACTTGTTCCAGCTTGAGGGTTTCATAGAAAGAAAGAAAGAAAAATACATAAACCTCACCTATCCCTATCCCTTATTTACCCAACAATTCAATCATTGTATACTAAACAGAGAAACCCAAACCCTGTTTAAAAAAATTCAAGAATATGCACATGTGTACCATTCCAAGCATCTGTTCTCTTGTGTACGACTCTACTGCAATGCTGATTAATTCTTTGACCTGTACAGGATAAGAGTACAGGTGAGACGGGTACATATTTGAGAAGGAAAAGAAAAACAGGGAATAACGAGAAAATTTGAAAAGTGAACTGCTTATATTACCCTAGGATGCCAAAAGTCTTCATATTTCGAAGCCAGCAAGAGAGCAGTAAGACCAACTAACTGCAATTCATTTTTCTTGATTGGAACTTGAGACAGATACATATCTAACAATGTGATCATGAGATAAAGCGTTTCTTGCATTAAATCAAACTTGAAGTGTACCTGTAATCAGAGTTGCAAACAACTTAATATGGGTAGGATAGAAAACCCGCAAAAGCAAAAGGTGCAATTGTATTAAAGTTGTGCATACTTCAATAAGCCAGTTGACCAATATGCCCCGCATTTGAGGTGTAACATCAGTCTGAATTGACATGTAGTTTTCCATAGATGGATTTTGTGCCTGCAATTACCATACAATTTAGCTCAGAAACAGCACTAGAATGTTGTAAGTTGGCAGCTTAAAACAATGAATATTTACCTCCATCACCCAATAGTACCGATAGATCTCATCGACATACTCAGCAACTTCTAGTTGATTGGAACCATCATCAATACTCGGCAGCTTTTCCTCCTTGACTTCACTATATCTATCTAGTAACTGTAAGATAATGCCAACCATGATTGAAATTTGCAATAATCGAGTAGATGAGTACAAACAACACTAGAATGTAATATCACCCGAACCTTGGATCCAGCAATTAATAAAGACGTATATGATCTCCTGCGATCTGATTTTCTCTTGGCAGTAATTGCTGATGAACTTTGGTTGCAATTTCCATCAGATGGAAGATTCTCAGGAAGAGTCGTCACAGCCTCATCCTTCTTCTCTGGTGAGATTTTTGCTACAGATACTGATTTTTTCAGACTTGATGTGCATTTGGATTTTGGAATTCTTTGAGAAATGGAACCCCTGAGCTTGGTCTTCACAATGGGCTAAATGCAAACAAAATTAAAGGGGTTCAAATTGCTAGAAAATGGTAAGATTGAAGTCATTATATTTATAGTATATAGTATATACAATACTACCCAACCCAACATCGGGAATTGAGCCAACACAATGAAAAAATGTCTGTTTAGATAAGCTGATCACTTTCAAATACAATATGGTAATCTATAATAAATAGTATTCGTTACATTCTCATTAACATGAAGAAACTAAGTAACTGACCAAAGGATCATTTATCTGAATAAAGACAAAAAAAAGTCCTATATATGTCTAAAGAATGTTTCGTACCTTCATAGCTTTTCCTGATGATGTAGAATCATCCATTCTAGTTTGACCCCTGCATTCCAGATTCCATGCATAAACTTAACCATACATGTGCAAGAAATTGTTTACTATTCAGCTTAAATAAGTTAGTTGTGGAGATCATTGCTCACATAATTATGAAGCCATCACTAGCTCGATTCCTCCAAAGAGTGCTTCTTCTCACTGTGGGTATTACTTTCTTACCAACTTTAGCCTCAACTGAAGCCAACAATAACATTGACAATGCAGTCTAAGCATGTGAAGATAATAACGTGGACTTTTGCAGAACAAAACCAACACATATCACTGCATGAAGCAACATAAGATCAAAATGTACCTTTTTTCTTTGCCTCTTGTGAACTTTCAGCAATTTCCTACATAGATGAATTATGATGAAAACCAGAAGGAAAAAAGAAACATTGGGAAACAAAATGCTTTGAGTTTAAGTATCAATTTATTTTTGGGATGAAAAACCAAGTGCAGGGTTATCATAACAACCTTTGCAGTGCTAGTCTCTGCCTTACTCGTCCTCCTTAACACTGGTAAAGACTTCCTTAAAGGAGAAATAGATACAAAAAGCTTGCATTAGAAGCAGTTATATAAAATATTTGTTGGAAACAAAATGAGGAAATTGTGTGTGTGGATCCTTAAACCTTGTAAGTATAGGAGGCTTCCTCACAGTTTTCCTAAAAAATGTAATACAAGTACAATATTATTCATCAAATTTTCAAGACTTCAGGGTAAACTAACCACAAGTCGGAAAAAGAAACATTTATAGACCTAACACAATTATGATATTCCAACACAAATTAGAAAAATTACAAACATGATTCACCTGTAACTGGTGGTGGTACTTTCATGGCTCAAAGGCTTGGCCTTGCTCCCTTGGTCTTCTAAAGAGGCCTTCAAATTGTGAGTAACTCCTATTGTACATAACAAGTAAGCACGCAATCCTGTTTGTGCTCAACCAATGAATTTATAAAGATTAAAAGGTCACCTCTGCTATAAGTATGAGACTCGCCAACCCCTTGACTATCCCGCACTCTTCCCTGATTTTATACAATGCAAAGAAATATTCAATAATACATATATCACCTAGAGTTTGCCCACTTGGAAAAAATGACCCCAAGTAGTATAGGTTAAACTTAAAGCTGACATTACCTAACCTTTGTGACAAAATTAGTCACTGAGACTGCATATGATAAGTACTGTAGAGAAGTAGAGATAAAGAGAAAATGCCTTCGGAAACTCATATACAACTATTGAGGCTACTGCCTCTAGATCAAACTCTTGAAAAGTAAATTATAATTTACAATTCCCAAATTGCCTCACCAATTTCAGAACTAAAGAATGTTCCAATTGCAGAATTTACATTTCAATTTTCAATTTTAAAAATATGACCTTTATGAATTATACAATAAGAAACGTTAGCAATTGGCTTTCATACCATGAGGGGTTTCCTTGATGAGACATTAGTAGTCCTAGCAGTGGGACCAACTGAAACCCTACAAAGATACACAACAAAGAGAATACCAGATCACATAACTTATCACTAAAAACACGGGCACCGAATAAACTAGTATATGTAGTGAACTAACAAGCTTCGTTTTCACTAAAACCTTGGGGAATGGGGGCATTGGGATTTGGGGGTGAGGAAAGAGAGTCTTGTCTATCTATACACTTCATACAATAATTCAGATGGCAATGACCATAACAGTTACAAGGGCATACCTCTGCGAAGAAGTGCTACTCTCAATCTTTCCCTTCCTGCATAGCATAGACAAAGTACTTTTAAAATAAAAACTCTTCAATACCAAAAGTAATATGCAAGTAACAGAATAATCCTTCTGACAAACTCACATATATTTAGAACCTTGACGCGCCACATTGCTAACATCGGCTAATGGTTGTCTTCCAATGTTCATAACTGCTACAAAAAAATAGGACAACCTCAATATGAATTTGAAAAAGAAAAAGAAAAAAAAAAGTTAATTGAGTTTCAATTGAAATCCAATTAAGCCTTACCAGAGCTGACAGTCTTGCCTTTGAAATTCTCCATACTTTTCAAAGCCCCCTATTAAACCAAAGAACAAAGTCAAATGCTACCATTAAAATCATACATTGCTAAATAAAACAAAATTGAAAGGAAAAGAAGAGAAGCAAATTAAAAGAAAACTACCTTTGACGCAGTTGAGCTGGTGAGAGTAGAATCTCTTCTGAATCCAACAACAGGTTTCCTTCCACGCACAAAGAAAACAATTTTTCAAACAATGCTAAGACATTAATTTCACAACATCCCTGTTTGGTTTCCGAGAAAGACAAAAAAAAAAAAAAAGCCTTACTTGGTTTCAGCCTCAACTTGAAGCTTTTCCGTTTCAGTAAAAACCTTAAAATTCCGAGCAGCAACTGTTCCAAGAACTCTTTTTTAAACAACAACAAGACGAAAAAAGAAAATGCGATATCAAAAATTCAAAATTGAAATCGAAGAAGAAGAAAAGAATGTACCATTGTTGCGAGCGAGTGATGTGTTGGTCTTTGCCTGAATTTGGAGAAAAATAGGGAACAGAACATTTAGGGTTTTTGGAGAAATTCTTGAAAAATTGAACCGATCAAAGAAGATAAATTAGGGTTTCGTAGCGTACCGTTTTAGAAGCAACCATTTTTTTTTTTCTTTCGATTTGGTCTGTGAGTGAGTAATGTAAGACAGAGAAAGAGACGTTCGTCTTTGTCTTGAAAGTGCGGAAGACTCTGTTTCTGATCTAAATATGAGTAAAGGCCGCGTTTTTTGGTTTTGAATTGTTTGTCTTTTACATTAATACCCCTCTAGCGTTCTCTTAAGCGCCTCTCTATTTTAATTTTAGGGAAAGGTTACTGCTTACTATTTGGATCGGAACAAGTGAACACCCGATACTCGATCTATATTTATACGGGATTGGGTTGCATACATTCCAGTTCGAACCTTGCACTCATTTCAAATCGGGTTAACTTTTTCAACCTGAATGACTTTTATAAAATCTGAAATTTGAATTATCAGCTCTAGACAAAGTACCGATAAGTATCTTACACTCAATCTCATTTTAGTGTAACATGTGAGGATTTGCTCAATCCGATCTGGTCCATAGTTTGCAGGGTAAATACGACCCTACCTTATGTTGATCGGACTGGATCAAATCGTTTATAAGTCAAATTGAACTTTGCATGCTCTCAAATTTGGATCCAGATCGCCAACTGTAGTCTTACCTGCATCGATAAATTAGTGAGCGGAGGGCCCGTTCGAAACCATTACTTAATGGGCCTTCAAGTCTGACCTGGGTTCATATTGACGGCCTTATGGGCTATTTATTGTTAACTCGGGCCGATCCAATAAGTGATAAAATGAGGCCGTTTACTAAACTGTATCTTACGGCCCAGATTCGACGAAGAGCAGGAACTCAGTGTGCAAGCAGACCACACAAGTAAAGGTACTCACTCAGTCACAGAGACGAACACACAGTGACACAGAGCAACCAAAATCTCGAGCTTAATTCTCAATCTCAACAGGTAAATCATCTGTCATTTGCTCATTTGATTTTCAGTTTTTAGCATTGACATTGTTTAGAAAAGAAATGAATTTTAGATTCACGATAACTTATTCCGATTTCGTTGTTCGTATAATCTAATCCGTGCTCAGATTTTGCTTGTGTTTGTGATCAAATTTGAAAGCTTTTGTTGGATTTGTGGATTAGATCACTGAATCCCCCAATTTATTGAACAAAATTGTAGTTGAATTGGAGTCTCAGCATTTGACAAAGTTTCACTGTCACTACAACTGATTCTGATTTCGTTGTTGTAAATAATCTGACTCGCTCTCAGATAAAAACTTGTGTTTGTGATAAATTTGCAAACTTGGTTGGATTTGTGGAGTAGATATCTGAATTCACCAATTTATTTAACAAAATTGTAGTTGAGATGAATTATCTATGCATTTATTTGTGAGTCTCAACATTAGATGAAGTTTCACTTGCATATGTGTTGTATTGTGTTTGTATTTGTAGCTAAAGAGAAGAGATGGACTCATCATCATTGCTATATAACCAGCTCAAGGTTAGAACTGGCTGCACTTTTTAGATATGACTTTGTTTAGGAAGGGAATCAAGAATCGGAATGAGAATGAGATTCTCTTATTCCCGTGCTTGATGTCCATCCCCATTCCAAAAGTTTTAATCCAAACCCTACCTTAAGGGTATGGTACGCAGTTGTTTGATTGTATTCACTTTTATCAGGCCGCACAACCATTTTTCTTGCTAGCCGGTCCCAATGTCATTGAATCCGAGGAGCACATTATGAGGATGGCCAAGCACATTAAGTGTATCACGTCCAAGTAACGTGTCTTTTACTTATCCCATGCAATGGCTTTGTTTCTATGGAAAATGATAGTGGCTGAGCTAAATGTTGTTGGTTGTCTACATTATAACAAATTAAAGAGATCATTATCTTGCTGTTGACAGTAGCACATTCATATGATTTAGACTGATACAACTTTACAGTTTTTTGATGATATATACAAAAAAGGGTCAAATCAACATTTCCTAGAAGGTTGTATATGGTGACCACATAAACAAAAAGTCAATGAAAATTTGAACTGTAGAGGAGATTTCTTAACTGGTTTAGTGAGAGTTAAGGCTCAAGTTACTGACGTCATTGCTAACTAACTATTCTTATAGAGACAGTGTAATAATTGATCTTCTATTTCAATGTTTTAGGTTTGGATTGCCTCTTGTTTTCAAGTCAAGCTTTGATAAAGCTAACCGTACATCCTCAAAATCATTTCGGGGCCCTGGCATGGTTGAAGGGTTGAAGGTATGTGTGGTTATTGTATTTAACTCATAGAAGTCATTTTTTCTTTGTTTTAATTCTACAAAAAAAAAAAAAAAACTCTCTTTTTGTGTGTGTTGAAATAGATACGAAAAGAAGAAAGAATGAAAATTGTTGGATAAAGTTAGAATTGTTGAGTGAAAGGTCAAACAAACTTGAGAAAACATAAATGTTGTTGTTAATGCTGTTTTAATGGTTTGAACAGCAACACCGATTAAATGATCAAAACTTGATTTGTTTGAAGTCTAGTAATAAAAACCCACGGAGTTTCAGTATTTTCATACCTTAGTATTTCTCCTTCTGGTTGCAGATCCTTGAGAAGGTTAAGGTAGCGTATGACATCCCGATAGTGACTGATGTACATGAATCGTCCCAGGTTATGAATTTTTTATAGAAACCTTTGAATTTTTATAATGTGAGGACAAACCTGTTTACTTATTTGTTTCTGCCATGGCTTTTTCTTCTACTTACCTGAATGAAAATTTTAGAAATTGAGATGTTGCTACCAATATAGAATATTGAAGTGCATGTAATGTCATACCTACTTCTCAGACTTGTTATTTCTTCAGTGTGAGGCAGTTGGCAGAGTTGCAGATATTATTCAAATTCCAGCTTTCTTGTGTCGTCAGGTAAAATGGATGTTTATTTTTATTGTGATAGAATTTAATGGTCTACGTGATGAAACGATTTCATAAGTTTGAAAGATTTTTTCCATATATCTCATTCAAGACATTTTGTAATGGCAGACAGATCTTCTGGTGGCAGCTGCCAAGACTGGAAAGATTGTGAATATCAAGAAAGGCCAATTCTGTGCTCCTTCTGTGAGTAGTTTCTTTCGTCAGTGAGAAGTTAGAAATTATAGCCTTTACGGAACCATTAATTTGAGGTATATACATCTGCCTATATCTGCATTAGTTTCTTAAATTTTAATAATGCACATTTGCAGGTCATGGTAAATTCAGCGGAGAAGGTTAGATTGGCTGGAAATCCAAATGTCATGGTTTGCGAAAGAGGAACTATGTTTGGTTATAGTAAGTTATTCTGGATTAATCATTGATGTTTTTCATAACTGTTAAATTGATTACATTCGGACTTTGTTGTAGATGATTTGATTGTTGATCCACGCAATTTTGAGTGGATGCGAGAAGCTAATTGTCCAGTTGTAAGTTGCTTGTTCATATCCTGCATTGTTTATGTTTAAATTAAAATGAGATCCTTGGAGGACCTAGCCCTGAAAACCCCTTCCTCATGCAAAACCACATGATAGATTCACTCATCATAGTACCTAAGCCATTAAATGTCCTTTACGTTGCATAGTTTCAAATTCTCCACCACATACTCCTTATGTTTCACAAATATTTCATTCTTGATTTAATTTTCATATCAGCATCTCAATGGTGATAGCCTGATAGGTACTGCATACTGATTTTATCTACATTGTTGTTATCCAATTGAAGTAGCCATCTAAGTATCTAACTCAAGTGTTTGCATACAGGTCGCTGATGTCACACATGCATTACAACAGCCTGCAGGGAGAAAGGTGGATTATCTTAATTTTAACTTCAGAAACTCTAAAATGATGCAGTTATACTTTTATTAACATTACTAATGAACGTAGATCATATTACTTTGTGCAGATGGCTTGGTTGTTGTTTTTTATGTTATTCATTTACAATTTGACAATAAATTTGTGAGTGTACTCCAAATCGCAGGACCTGTAGTAATAGTGAATTCTTCCTTGTCTAGTACTACTAGAAACTTCAATTAGTGATTTTTATCATATTCTACTCCTAAGTCCTAACTCACGTAATACACGAAAGGAGGGTTGGCTTGCAAAGAATGCGATACAAATGGTTGAAGTGAAACTGAATCACAATAATTATCAGTTGACTTGACTATGTCTCATGTTTTCATGGTTTTTTTTTTAGTTGGAAGGTGGGGGTGTTGCCAGTGGGGGTCTTCGGGAACTGATACCATGTATTGCAAGGACAGCAGTAACTGTAGGAGTGGATGGAATTTTCATGGAGGTACAAAAGATTGCTCTAAATCTTTTTCCTTCTATCTTATTATAAATTTCCTATAATCAGCTTCTCGATTGTGATGATACTTGTAACTTAATTATAGTCTCTATAATATTATAGACAACTTTAAGGTGCATAATTATTTTTTTATCGACACTTCATGGTGCATTATTGAAATAACAAGGGATGCCTCTGGTAAAAAATACCAGAATTTGCTAAGAAGGCATGTGTAATTTTCTCATATTTACATGCACACTTGTGCCTTGTTCACTAGAGTTTGTTTTGAAGTGTGATCCTAGATTGGCATGGGATCCAAGGTTTTCAATGGTAGTCCTTTTTATTGCCGGGATAATTATACAAGAAAACCCAGGCAAAAGCCTAATGAGAAAACTGAAAATATTTTATTAAAAATATTGGAAAAATAACAAACAAATGATTACAAAGACCATCTGTCGTCAGCCTTGTTGCTGCAAATTAGTGTTGGCATTGTTGCAGAGCCTATTGACCTCGTTCCTGACCACTGTTGGCTCACCATGGAAATCAACCTTTATTTGTTAAAATAGCTTCTACATCTTCTTGCTATAAAATTGCATCCCTAGTTTGTTTCTTCAGGCTTCTAAAGTCTTCTCTTCGATGCTTAGGTACATGATGATCCTCTGAACGCACCAGTTGATGGTCCAACTCAGTGGGTAAGTTTCTCTATTTTGTAGGCAGTATCCATTTAGTGTTCAGTGTCCATTGAAGCTTGCTCGAAATTCGAAAGTGACTGTTTGCTATTCATGACAACAGCCACTACGCCATTTGGAAGAGCTGCTGGAAGAGCTCGTGGCAATAGCTGTAAGTTCTTCACCACACCTTTAATGCAAGTGTTAAGACGTCGTTACAAACTTAATCTTGTGTACATTTAGATAAAATTTTGAAATCTTACTTTTATTAATATTTTTACCGTTGCTATTGCACTGAGAAGAAAAAAATGTAAACTGCTCCGCTAAAACTTAAGTGGTACCAAATTTTATCGACTGAGTTTCCAACAATAACGGTGATCTCTTATTAGCTGTACGATGGTTGATGATTCTGTAGATTGTTTTGGATACAGATCCAAAGCTTCTTTGCATTTCATTTCATCAATAAACATAAACTTTAAATGATAATTTACGCTACCAGTAGACGATTTGAAACATCTTTTCCATCATAATCATCAAAAACCTGTTTTTATTTTCTTCTTTTTGAAGAGGGTGAGCAAGGGGAAGCAACCGTTCAAAATTGATCTCACTCCTTTCCGAGACTAAGAAGCTTCTCTCGAGGGTAAGTAACCACAACTAGTTGTATCATGACACGTTTAGCTAAATGGGCCGGGATACATGTTCTTTAGGCTCTAATTGAACATGAGACATTTATGACATGTGTTGGTTACTCCAACACGATAACAAAATTAGCTAGTCTAAACTCTAAACACATTTATTTTGTGTCGTGTTTGTAGTTTCACTTATTTGTCATCTTCTCATTCCATGTTTCAGGTTATGATGTGCACATTTCAACCACATCCTACAAATCATCCGATGGAAATGAGACGACATTGACAATCTTCTTAGTTTTGTTATTGGAACATTCAAATTTAAAGCGAGTTTATCATCAGGGTTGTGTCATATGTATCATTGGCTTGTATTGTGAAATCAATATCGAAATTCAACAGTGTGACGCTCAGGTAGCCATCTTGGGTTTTATCATCCTCGAAGAAGACGACGGTGGTGATGAAGATGAAGAACAATAGGTTCTGGTTGGACCAAACTCTTCAAGCAATCCTAAGAGAGCATTTGAAGAACAATGTGGCTAATTACATGTTTAGGAGTTGGGTGCATAAAACAAGAGTTTATGATGAATTTTCTCTTTACTGTATTTTGTTTTATTGGTATTGAATCACGAAATAAAATTCTCTATAGTTTACTTTGTATATATAATACTATAAATAAAATATCATATACATATATATATATAAGTAATTTAACTTTATTATTGGGATTAATGTCATCATTGGTACATGAACTTTGCTGCAGTACCCAAT
>JAYMTF010002250.1:0-18983 GCA_036897485.1 Pelargonium nanum | reverse complement strand
ATATATATTTCAAAAATCTAGATTCCTATTACAGTGAAAATTTAGTTTTTAAGTTATTTTACAAGGCTAGGTTTTGTGGTAGTTCCTTAATAGAAAGAGAGAGATTGTTGCTTCTTCATGATTTTGCTTTGTAAAAGTGGTAGCTCATGTGGAAACTGGGAAGATACTCCAAGCAAAAAAAATAAATAAATAAAAAATCTGAGCCTCCATTAATGTTTAAGCATGAATGGTTCTCTGCAGCTACCTGACCTGAAACCCCACCATGGAAAAGAACCAGAGATTGGTGAGTCCAGCAGAGAAGAAGAAGATAATAATAAGCTTCAGTTCCTGTTCCTTACAAGCCCTCCTCTCTTTTTAGCTTTATGCCATTTGAGATGTAGACAATGAACCAGAAGTTGCAGATGATTCATGCAACAAACACACCACAACAAGACACAAGATGCTAACAAGTCACATCCTTTTTTGGGATCATTTCAACAAACAAAGAGATGTGCCCTCCCTGGCCCACACTCACATTTAGCTTCCTCCTAGCTCCATCTCCATGGTCCCAAACACCATCATATCATCTCTCATTTTCATGCCTGTCCACCACCAGTTACTGCTGGAAGTGTCCTGGCCTATCTTTCTCTTTGTAATTTTTCTACTCCTCTTGACTTGAGTCATTGTCATGATTCCTTGGACACTTCCCTCCAGTTGTTGTGTGTCTTCAAACACTCGGTGCTTGTTTGGTAGGTGTCACATAAGCAAATCGTAAAAGAGAACTACACTAAGTTGTTCGGTAAAATGTATAAAACTGTGACGTGAAGGATCCAACATTCTTCAGAGCTCGAGTTCTATGCCTCGAATGAGATATTGACATCCTTTGAGAAAGAGAGATAACATGTAAATTACTTTTTTGACTTGTTGTAAGTTCAACCGATTTTATTCTATTATACCGACTTGTGGAATATTAGGCGTTTTCTGCAGATGAGGTATTTAGTTAATGCATATGTTGGTTATAATTTATTTTAATCAACACTGAATGTCTTATGAGAGCATATGTAGTGACTGATATTATTAAGTTGTTTCTTAGATACTTCATGTTCATTTTAGTCAATGCAACAATTGATACTTTCTTACAATTGTTTTTATATATCCGACATACTATTCATAATCTTACCGTTTCAACCATCTCCTTACAACTCCTTACAGTTTTCCAGTTGTAGTGCCAAACAAGGTCTCATTACACATGTGCACAACCACTATGTTAGCTTCAAATCAATAATGTTGTTCCCCACAACTCCTCTACATAATGGAGCTTGTTTTCCATGCTCAAATTATGATGCATCATTTGTACACAATTAGTTGCCAAGGAACACAACTTTAACCTAAAAACAACCTTGGATTGTCTACTTCCAGAGTGAGATGGACCAACATAAAACATCATTTCTCAACCATGATTTTATCCTGTCATGAACAAGATTATGCATATAATGCAATCAGTGCTGAAACAGATACCATTCTCTACCAATGAATAACTAATTAATTGAATAATTCTCAATCTTACAACGGGAACATAGATTTCCACGTTGGCGTTCCAAGTTCTGAAACGAAACGTTATGGAACGGAGATCGCTACTCGATAGCATTTTCTAAGTAATTTAGGTATGTTTCTTGATGTTAAAAACAAAAAAAAAGATAATGACAATAAGAGTAACAAAGACATTATTGTGAAGTAAACTATCTATATATCTATTTCCAGAAAGTGTTGATCATTGTCATTTTGCTGAGAGAGGTTTCTCAAGTATTGGAAAATATAGGTAAAAGAAGATTAGATGATATTAATAATAACAATAATACACATACTATACCCAAAACACAAACAAAAACCCCCCCAAAAATCATTTAGGGTATATGCAATATACTCTTTTACTGCTATTTTCTTTCAACTGACCTGACTATTCTTCTCTTCCTTCTTCTTCCTTGGTTTTTGCTGATGAACTTGAAGCTGTCATTCCAATGACTTGATTGTGTGTGAACCTCTGCAACTGTATCATCCGGGCGTAAGATCCATCGGGATAGTTTTTCAATAGATATGAGTGAGAACCTTGTTCTGCAACTTTTCCATCATCAATCACTGCAATGCTGTGTGCATTTCTGATAGTTGATAGCCTGTGTGCAACCACAATTGTGGTTTTTCCCGAGCAAGCGCGCTCTAGAGCTTCCTGGACAGATCTTTCTGATTCAGCGTCGAGTGCACTTGTTGCCTCATCTAGAAGCATAACCTCTGCCTTTCTCACAAAAGCACGAGCAACTGCGATTCTCTGCTTCTGACCCCCGGATAGTTGCACTCCCCTCTCCCCGACAAATGTTTTGTACCCGTCTGGCAATGCAGAGATGAACTTGTGGGCGTTGGCTAATGTTGCAGCCTCAATGATCTCAGCTTCGGTTGCTGATTCATGCCCGTAAGCGATATTTTCATAGATGCTTGTAGCAAAGAGGCATGGCTCCTGTGGAACCACTGCAATGTGCTGTCTTAGAGACTTGAGATTGTACTTACGAATGTCTTTTCCATCAATCATAACCCGTCCAGATGTTGGCTCGTAGAATCTTTGTATAAGTGCAATGACTGAGCTCTTACCGCACCCGCTAGGACCAACAAGGGCAAGAGTTTTGCCAGCACGTGCACGAAGAGAGAGGTCTCTGAAAACCGAGATATCAGGACGAGAAGGGTAAGAAAAGTCCACATGCTTCAGCTCAACTTCTCCTCGAAGACGATCAGGAACAGGGGTGGCATCAGGATCATCAGGTTCAATTTCAGTTTTGCGGTCAAGGAGCTCAAAGACTGACCGCATGGCTCGGCCACCTTTGATGAAGTCAGGAGCAAGGGTCAGTGTTTCAGCTGCACCATTGGCAGAGACCATGAGGACCATGAAAACTCTGATGGTCTTCGAGAAATCAGAGATTCCATGTTTCACAAGCCACGAAGCATACCAAAGCCCGAGCGCATAGGAAGCATAGAGTAAAAACTGAGCTATACCATATCCACTGCCAGCAATCTGACCCTTCCAAAAGCATCGCCTCAATGGGATTTGAAGGTTTGAGGAGAAAAGACCTACTATTTTCGACTCAGAATTGAAGGCAGCAACAGTCCTTACGTTGGATATGGCCTCTGCTGCTAGTTGTGTGGCTTTTGCATGTGAACCTTCAAGGTCTCCAGAGAAGCCTGTCATGAACATTTTCTGTCGAAATCCAACAAAGACAGTAATTAATAA
Organism: Pelargonium nanum; assembly: GCA_036897485.1. Lineage (NCBI taxonomy): Eukaryota > Viridiplantae > Streptophyta > Magnoliopsida > Geraniales > Geraniaceae > Pelargonium > Pelargonium nanum. The sequence goes on along the minus strand of JAYMTF010002250.1, from coordinate 15,730 downwards.
CTCAATGTTGCAAGTCCTAATTTCATAATATGCTGACATTTCATTTTATTTAAATGTCATGCATTTCCAACTCTTCGATTCTTCATTCTTAGAAAAACTTCTACATTAGTATGCTATTTGTCATTACTCGTTACTAACTAGTCCTAGAATCTGAATATTTTGTCACCACACGTGTTTTTATATAATCTTATAACAATCACAATTCACGAATGAGGGATCAGTTAGAGAGACAAACCTGTAAAACAGTGGCAGCAACAACTACAGGGAAGACAGCTACGAGGACAAGGGCAAGGCGCCACTGCAAAACAAACCCCGCAGTGCATGCAACTAGCATGAGTGCTGTGTTCTGCACGATCACTGAAATCCGGTCTCCAATGGCTGATCTGACATTATTGGCATCGAGAGCCAGCCTAGCTGCTACTCTAGCACTCTCATTTTCCTCCTGATCAAACCACGCCATTTCATTTTTCAGCACTGCAGCAAGCATTTTCTCCCTCACACGTTTAGTAAGATTTTCTCCCACGATATCCCAGAAGAAATGCTGTAACGTGTTGAAAATAAGTGCAGCTGATGAAAGTCCAATTAACAAATAGCAGTACTTGGCAATTTCTTTGCTCATGTAAGCATGACTTGGATTGTAGTAAACGCTGAGAACGGCACTTAAAACGTATGCAAAGAAAGCACTAAGGGATCCACAGACAACAGAACCTATAGAACCAACTAAAGCATAAACCCATTCTGGAGAATTCATTTTCACAAGGCGCCAGAAGGAACTGGCTTGCTCTTTGAAAGCGAGCTTTTCAAGTCTGTAATTTGGGTGTGTGGCGTCGAGGGAGAGACTAAAATCAGAAGTAGAGAAATCTGATAGCCGGCGTGAGTATGGTGATCGTCCATATGAAGAGTTCCGAGCAATTATTGGTGAGCTTACCGAGTTCCTGGCACTAGATGGCCTGCAGATTAAGAAACATGTTAGGCAAAAAAAGAACAAGATTGAGAACAAAGAAACAGAAAGCAAAATTGAAAAATATATTCTTTTTTTTTTATTATTCAAAGCTACCTTGCGCTGCTCTTTCTGGCATTGTTGAGAGCTGTTTCGTGTGCCACCTCCTGCATTCGAATGAGCTTGGCATAAACACCATTTTCCCCTTTGGAAAAAAGCTCATCGTGAGTTCCGATTTCAGAAACACTCCCCTGTTGGAGCACAGCGACAAGGTCTGCCTTGCGAATGGTAGAGAGGCGATGGGCAATGACAAGAGTAGTCCTCCCAATCATGAATCGATCGAGGGCCTCTTGCACCAGTTTTTCTGACTCAGAGTCCAATGCGCTTGTTGCTTCATCCAAGAGCAATATGGCTGGGTTTTTCAGCATTGCCCTTGCTATGGCAATTCTCTGCTTCTGCCCACCCGAGAGCTGCAAACCTCTTTCCCCGACCTGCCATTTTTTTCAGGAAAGTTTCATTTCAATACTTGTTCTAAATTGTACTTTTCAGTTAAACAATAAATGGATCTCAGAATCTCATAAAAACATGGAACGAGACTACGAGAGTTAGATTCCCACTTTTCTGTGTTTACTGTTCAGCTTTTGAATGAGTTCTCTCTCTCTCTCTCTCTCCAAAGTCCAAACAGAACTTCATTACTAAACTTATCTTTTATCAATCTTTCTACTCACTTTCATATCATGCATTACAAGAACCAGCTCCTCCTTTTTTTATCTATTTCTTTTGATAATAGAACTAAATGTTACTCTTTACTGATAAAGGCTTCCGAAATAGATTAAAAAAAAAATCACTGTAACGTAATAATGTGTACTCGTTCAATTATCTCTTTGCTTAACATCTTCAGTTGATCGCCTTTTTTATCCAATGTCAATACCCTTAAAATTTTCATTTCTCCCAAATTTGCAGTCCCACAAGAACTTGCGTGGTACCGCATCTTTGTGGGGTACAGATGCTCCACGCTCTTCATATAGTACTGTCTTCTATTTGACATCTCTCTCTATCCCAGTGTGCCCTACCTTCTAAGTTTGCTCAGTCATTGTTACTTGATATTCTATCTATATCTTCACATGCATCACTGACTACAGCATGTTACCTTCTTTTAAATGCATGCATGACCAAACACTTCCTCGAGTTGACTTTATAAAAAATGGAGTACAGTTAGGTTTCTGTTTGTTGACCAAAATACCATTTGAATCTTTAAAATAATAGGAGCAACTACAACCTACCAAAATTCTAATTAAAAAAAAAATCTTTCTCATCCAGATCTACTTCACCAACCGTATAGTCTAATTCTAGCAATTATACTTTGACCTTTTAAAGTTTGAGGATTAGTAGGACTAGTTAATAAAGATTATTTCCAGATCTCAAAACCAGAAGAGTTAACACATGATAGTATCTTGTACTATAATAGCTAACCTGAGTGTCAAAGCCATCGGGAAGCTTGACAATGAATGAATGGGCATTGGCTACTCTGGCGGCTTCCTCAACCTCGACTAGGGTTGCATTGGGCCTACCAATGAGTATGTTTTCTTTAATGGTGGTAGCAAACAAAGCAGGCTCTTGGCTCACTAGCCCTATTTGCTCCCTCAGCCACCTCAGCTTCAGTGTCTTAATGTCATGACCATCTAACAAAACTTGACCTGCGAAATAAGTTCATTCATAAATTACATTCATTGAAGAATATGCATATACCCACATGAACAACATGAGTACATTAAATTGTCAAGGAAAAATAAATAATAGTTTACCTGAGGTGGGATCGTAGAATCTCTCGATGAGGGACACAACAGTGCTCTTGCCGGAGCCACTGCTTCCAACCAAAGCTATGGTCTTTCCAGCCGGAACATTCAAACAGAAATCGTTGAGGATCCGAACATCCGGCCTCGATGGGTAGGAGAACTCCACATTTTTCAGCTCAACTTGTCCTGTAATTGTCTCCAACTCCAAACCCGTCTCACTGTTTCGATCAACACTTGGTTTGTGATCAACAATACGGAAAATTTTAGCAGCTGCAACTCTGGCCTTAGCAAATGCACCTACGCTCGGAGCAGATTGGCCCAAACCCCTATTCATCACAAAATAACAAGATTCAATAAAAGAAATTGGTTCAAACACTTTTAACAAATGACACAAAGTAGAGAGTACTCACAGTCCACCGATCATAACAGCAAACATGGTGGCTATGGCAAGCCCTCCATTGGTATAGTGATGCCTAACAAGGTAACCTCCATACCATAGCAGCAGCGCATAACAACAGAAGACAACGAAATAAGTAGCGCCTAACCCCATTCCCTTGGCGAACCCGGTCCTGTAACCGATCTTCTGGGAAATCCTCAAAGCCGAGGAGTAGCTCTGCAATGCCCGTGATTCCCCGACAAATGCCATAACAACCCTAATTTGTGCTATTGTCTGCAAATTGGCTCAATAAATAAGCACAAAAGGAATTGAATTGACCAAAAACCAAAGTCACAGCCTCATTTCATATTGAAAATTCACATTCTCTTACCTGTTCTGCAATGTTGCCTGCTTGAGAAAGAGCTCCTTGGCTCTTGGAAGAGAGCTTGCCTAATGTAGTGGTGTGGACACCTCCAATCACAGCAATGAGAGGCACTACAGCAAGAGTGACCAGAGCCAATTGCCACACAGCAGTGAAACCCACCACAAACCCAGAAACAAAAGTTGCCATATAGTGTATGAAATTGCCCAACTGCACAACAAAAAGTAAAAAACACAAGATACTTTAATGAATGTTGATCAAGAGCAAGAAGAAGAACAAAAGAGTGTTGCTATTTTAACACTCTTTTGTTGCTGTTACTACTGCTTCACCTTCTCGCTAATGGCGTCTTGGACCATCACAGCATCAGTGTTAATGGCGAAAACGACGTCGGAGGTTCGGACCTCGGTGTCGAAGTACTGAATGTCCTGGCTCAGAGCAGCTTCTAGGTACTTGATCCTCATCTTCGTTGATTGTCTCTCTCCAGTCCACATCCAGCATGAAATTTCTGAAACATCAACCACAACAAAAATTCAATATTTTTCCAATCAAATTAGACCCAAATGAGTTTAAACAAAAAAAATGGCACAAAAGCTGACCTGCCCATGAGGACGCCCATATTGCAGCTCCGACCACGAGAAAGTAAAATGCGTACTGCGGCAATTTCACAAACAGTTGGTGTGCATAATTTTAGCAACATAAACATAAACACAAACACAAACCAGAAAATCGAATTCAGAATTCAGAATTGGCTCGTTACCTTCAAAACTTCCTGCATCATCTTGTCCATGTCGTTCGCATTCGACCCGAACGAGTTCACGAGATCGGCGAAGAACCGGAGAAACAGAGGCAGAGAACAGCCGTGCACGACGGCTCCGATCGACCCAATTCCCATCAAAACATAATCCAACCCGTCGGCGAATCTGAAGAGCTCGCCGAACCCAACCGCCGGAACTTCCGCCGGCTTCTCTCCACCACCGCCACCACCACTCCCGGCGCCGGAGCTACTGCTACCAGTTCCAAAACCATCTTTTTTGGGCTCATCGGAAGTAGTAGAATCCATTTGGCTCGTTGTTGTTGTCGATGGGTTGGGTCTAGAAGGATCAGAAGAATCGGAGAGAAGCTCAAGACCTTGCATTTCCGACCATCGCCACTGCTCTGTCGCCGTCGTCGTCGTCTCGAGAGAATCTTGTGACATTTGCTACACAAAATTCCTGAAGCTTTATGAGCAACAACAGACCCTTCTCTCTCCTCTTTATGAGCTCATGTTTCTGCTGCGAATTGCGATTAAAAATTAAAGTTTTTTTTCACTGTCTGAGCTATAAATATTGAATTTACAGTTCTTGTGGGTAGGTGTTGTCATTGTTGTATGTATCCTCCAAGCAGATGAAACAACAGTTGTTTTTGGGTCTTTACTGTTTATGGGGTTTTCTATTATTTTAACGTAAAGATTGTTTTTTTATTTTATTGTTTTTTTGTTTGCTGGTTCTGTAAATAACACGGAAAGTGACGGATGGGTGAGAAAGTGAGAGAAAATATTTGATTTTCTCACCCGACAAACACTATTGTGTGAATACTTGAAGATTGGGGTTTTGACCGAGATTAAGAGTCATTAGATTTGAAGAATTTTTTTTATTTTAAGATTTGAAGTTCTAATTCATTTGCTTCTTGTGCAAGTTAAATTTTAAATTATTGGTAGATGATTTAGATACAAGCCTCTTTACATAAATTAAAATAGACCAAAGGTGTGTTTGTGTTGTTTATCGACGTTTAATTTCAACAGTTGCAACTTCATCGTACGCGGGAGCAGTCACAATAAATTTGACCACAAAAACAACGAAGTTCCTACAGCCCTCACGTAAGCTTTAGTTGCTCAACTAAATGCTAAAAATGTCTTTACTGTTAAGCACGTTAATTACAAAAATAACTCTAAAATCAGTATCAACATATTACTTCTTCGTATCTCGTATTGTTTTACTATTTTAAAAACATTGATATGTTTAATTTTCTTAGACAAATGTATGGCATCAACACATTTCAAATACCCCTATTTTTATAGCTTTTTCCTACTTGTCTTTGTGAGGCATTTAAATTTTATACAAATAAACCAAAAACACTATATGGTCCATAGATGATGATCTTGTTTTTAGTTTGAATACAAAATGAGAAAGGTAGGCCAATATAGTAAGTAAAAGGTGTGTGAATGATGATAAATGAGGAGCTAGATTTGAGTGATAAATAGATAACGGTGCATATAATATGTTATTATGTGCAACTTGTCCATATAATAAGATTTTTAAGTAGTTTTATTTTTGGTTAAAAAAAAATAAAGTGTGCAAATATATGAAATAATGTGTCAATTAATATGACGTAGCGCATTAAATGTTTTATTAATGACTCGATCGAGTTAAATTATACGAAATGTACAGTATAAACAACACTATTAATTATGTCGGATGTTATTTGTTTCAACTTGATTTTAGTTAAACTACAAAAATATGACATGTATTTGTAATTTTGTAAAACAAGTTTTCAACAAATTTTGGAGCAATAACAATTTTGCTTTATCTTGTATTGCAATAATGCAATCTAACTTTTTAGAGTATTTAGTGTGGAAATGCTAATTTCTATTCAGGACTAATTTAACCAAAAATCAGTAACAAGTCAGTGAATTTTCTGTTTTTAAGCTATAAAAAGCAATAATAATATAACTGCCATCTTTGTACACTTATCCCATAATCTTGACAGACAAACTTATGCATGAGTTCTTGTTATGAAATGAATCCAATTCTTTCATATCCAATTATCCATAAATTAAATTAAATAAAATTTTATTAATATAAACAAGCATTACTTTAATAGATAATTTTGATTTCTTATTTTGGTGTCTGTAGCAAACTTTGTTAAAAGAAACTATTGTTTATAATCCTAGTTTTGAGCATGAATATATATATCACTTAAGAACAATAAAAAGATAATTTTTTTAAAAAAATTGTATTTAAAACTCTCCCTTTGCTTAGAAGTGACCTAGTTGTTGATTACTCTTAAGAATTATGAACAATGAACACAAATGATTTATATTTCTACTATATATTTTATAATATGGGATTTGAACAATGTCAAAATTCAAAGAGAGGCCTAGAGAGCAAGTGAAGTAAAGTGAATGAGAATACAAAAAGTTAGGAATCCATCAATGTGATTTAAGAGAAAGTGAGGCTACAAACATGCAATGTTTTAAAAATTGTACTAATTCGACCGGTTTGATTAATTTAATCGGTGTTGTTAATGACTGAAAATGTGGCATAAAAAGAAATTAAGAAACTATCTTTAATTAAAACTAACAAATAGGGGTTCAGGTCGAGTTTTTCAAATTCATGTTAAAAAATACAACCAACTTAGTGAGTTAAGTTGCAGGTTCTACATACAAAAAAAAATGTAGATAGATAAGACCAGATTTGTCTGACTCGGTCCAAAATTATCGAGACTATTTTATGATATCCTAGCCCAAAAACTGCAGTTCGGATTTTGAATACCCACAAATTTTGAGCCCAAATGGCCAATTTTAATTTCAATCAGATGAGAATCGATTTTGATATGTTCCATCAGTTATTTGAAAGATAGACCGGTTCATTGGCCGGTCCGGTTTTGTTCAACCATGCACATAAATAATAAATAAGAAAGAGATGTGTAGGTGGGTAAGTACTAAGTAGTAGTGAATAGTGATAGTATAGTAAGTACTAAAATGGCAAATAGGTGAAAATTTATGGAGAAAGCAATATGTGAGGAAGTCTACTTAGGAGCTTTCTGCAACCCATACCAACTTCTATGGCATGATCTGATTTTCTGGCCTCTGCAAGCAACTATTGCTTCAGTTGGATCATTGAATTTAGTGGGTCATCCCATAAATATTGGTCACCACCCACAAACACATATTCCACAACCTGCAAAACCATTGCTTCACAAAACCACAATACTTCATGTCCTAACAAGTTTGTGTACATGTCATTTAAGATTGTCTGCATGATTTGATTCTCTATCTCTATCTCTCCCACTCTAGCTCCCACTATCTACCACTAGTTAGTACTTGTTTGGTTACTCAGCTGAAGATGGAAAGGAAGTGTCATGTTAGTAATTCGCAAAAGAGATAAAACGGATAATATTCGATAAATAAGTGTAACGAACCTCCACTTAGCTTTCAGTTTCTGCAGAGCTCTCGGAAGGAGGCAATTTTAGCGAGAGTTAAGATTAGAGCCTCCTAATGTGGAGAATCGAGCATGAAGCTGGTTGTGCTGATGAATATGAGGTTGACATGATCAGTCATTTTGGTCGGCAAGAGACTGTATAAATTTTATGACTTAGTTGAATCGCAATTTACTAATGTACATATTATCTTATTAAACGGGGATCTACGTTATAACTAACAAGTTCATGTGAATAAGAGGCGACAGTAATATGACATTTCACCCCATAACTTGACACATCAATGACTAATTATTTCTTAAACTAATTTTAAAAAATCAATACCAAGAAGATTGGATTAACAGGGACCACATGTGTAGTTATTTGACTAATAGTGATACCAAAACCATGATCCAAAATGATGGGTTTGAGGTCACACTCACAAGACTCTCTCCATCTTTTTATCTTAAAAAATAGGTTTCTATCACCAAATGGGAAGTCATGTCCATTGTATAATAGATGGATAGAGAGATAAGAGAACATATAAAAATAAAATAAAGGTTGATCATTTTCATATGTTTTTCTTTTCAATAAAAGCATGTGCAAAGTAAAATGTTCAACTCTTTTAATTTGACTAATGTGAAATAGCATTCAACTATCTTGAATTATACAACATTTATTTGACTTTTTTTAAGGCTCACATTAGAAATTTTATGAAAAGAGCCAATAAGATTTTGATAAATGATCGATTGAAAGAAATTAGAGAGTTCATGATATGAAGATGAAAAGGAGGTTGTTGGAGATTAGGTGTGAAGAGTAAACAAATGTTGATTTTAGTTCATCACCTTGAAATGAAATTGAAAAAAAAATAGTTTTTTTTTTTTTTTTTTTTTTTTTTGGGCCCCCACATAAAAAAAAAAAAGTTAATAATGTGGTTCTCTTATAGATAAAAATTAGGGCTGGTAGAATTGGGTCTGGACCGGACCATATTGATCATTTGGTTTGATTTTCAGTATATTCATTTCATTATTATTCGGATTTGTTTATTCCTAATTCAGATTGTATTGATTTTATTTTTATTAATATTTTTATAAAAAAATAATCATAGTATTAATTATAAATTAAGAATCAACAAATTTGAAATTTCGGCAGGGGTCTGAAAAGATAAATAAACTTGGTCCATTCATTGCAGTCTTCAATTCACTTATCGCTCTGATCCTAAATCGGTGTCCAACTCCAAAAACAAATTTGGTCAAATTTTTAATGGTTGTGACTCAGTCAAGTCAATAAAAACACGTCACTCCACAAAATTAACACTCATGTATGTCCTATCGTATTTAATTTATAGATGTAGAGAGTACGTTCGTTTTTCCGTATGTCTTGAATGAGTTTTGTTAAATTTTTGTTTATTTATTATTATTTGAAGAATAATTTAATTGGGTGGAAATGTGCCAAAATTTGGGGAGAGAGGCTGTGATTGGAGAAGTCAAAAAAGGGAAAAGTCTACCATCTCTTGACAAGTCATTATTGGTAGTTATTATCAAGAATCAAGGGCATAGCTTTCTTGATCTTACACATAGGGTAGGATTTAATTAATTAAATAATTTATTAAGGAATAAAATATATGATTTGTGAAAATCAAAGAAATAACACAAATAAAAAACTTAAGACACTCAAATCCCACTCAAATGCAAATTATAAAAGTGGTGCATGTGACACTCATTATGTCATTCCATTGTCTTTCTTGTGGTTTATATAGAGTTATTATAAAGTTTTAATTAAAATTATTGTGGGATCTTGATTTGAAGATATGGTGTTTTTATGGGTTGTATTTGTAGATATTGCAAATACAACCTAATATGCTTTTGTGTTGGCATCACACAGCTAGGCCAAATATTTGTTAACTATTAAAATGAAGTATATTTCAATGCTTCTTTAAAGATTAATTCATTAAGAAGAACACAAAGCGTTGACATACAAATCAATGTATCTCAATAATATCAGTTCTTAACATAAATAACATGATTCACACATCTCAAATATTTAAAAGGATTATCGATTATAAAGTTGGTTAAAAAATTTAGAATTGCAACAAAAAAAAAAAAACAATAAGATAAACTCTTATCCTCTTGAAAAGTAATTGAAACGCAACAATCGTAAGCAATACTCACAAGCTCATAATGAAGAGAAAAAAGTAACTTTCAATAAGAGAAGACAAAACAAATGGAAGATTATTCCATATAAAACATGCTCTTACAAACTAGGTAAATCAAAGATTATAATAAGTGGATCAAACAAGAGTCAATAATGATGATGAAATCAACGGAAGAACAACATTAATCAAGTTAAATCTACTAAATTTGTGTTTATTCAATGTGTAATCATATGATAAAAAAATGATTGAATCACTGTAGATTAAAAATTCGACGATGGTCAAATAAAAATTTGACAAAGAATTAGGAAGATGGAAGAACGAATAGAAATTACAACTTTTTTTAAAGTAAATTTTGTTCATTTCTAGAAGAAGAAAAATCTTATTGTTTGTAGGTACTCAACACGTTCCAAACTATTTGTACTGATTTCATACAAATTATTAAGTATATAGTTTTTCTAAAAGTGAAGAGGAAAAAAAGATGCAATTTCAATTATTAGTTGGCTCTACTTTTTTTATTTTAATTTTCTCTATTCAGGATTCTCTTGCCTCTAATTTTCATTCATATGTCTTTATTTTCTCCTGATATTATTATGGCTTTTAGGTTACCAATCATATTCCCAAGAAAAAGGAGAGTACTATATTTTCTCTTAATTGAAAAGATACATAATTTATAGTGCAAATAGAACATTAACAAAACATTAAAAAAAAAAACACAAATCATCCAAGTAAATTTATTAATCTAGAGCATTGAGATCAATAAAAGAAAGTTGATTTGAGGGATGGTAGGGCACTTTACTTGACATGTGACAATAAAGGTGAACAATTCATTGTATGATTTGAAGAACTATGAAATCACTAGGAATAATTTAGGCTTAATTGGGCCCCCTTCATTGAACTCTCAAATTCCAAATTACCTGTCAGGCTTATTAAATAAGTTTGCTTGTAAAATTTAAATTTTATAAGATGAAAACAAATTATTGGATCTAAGTATCTAATTTATTAGTCACATTATCAAATTTGAGCAAGAAAATCATTTAATAAACACCCATAAATCGAAATTACCATACAAGCTAGCACCGACCGTGTGCATAGTCAGTATATATTTATACAAGTATGTTAGTCTGTTTCGTTTGTTTTGGCTCAGATTAATTCGATTTTGGCCCGATTCGGCTCAAATCAACACACGAGACAACAAATCCGACCCATGACTCATACAACCATATCCACGGTCCACACAACCTGGTTCAATAACTAATTTAACACATTCATGTCCAAATTCAACGAGTTTAAAAGTTCTCTAAATATAAACCGAACATCTTAAATATTCTCTACCAACATCACCAATAATCATCAACATAAAAAATTGAAAATTTTGACCTATAAACTTGACTTCCTCATACCCTAAACATTAGAATATAATAAATTGAAAACTTTTGTTAATTGAAATTGAAAAGGATAGTGAATAATGGAGATGAAATAGATGAGATTGTTCTTAGGTAGGGGGCAGCTGGCACAATAGTCATCTTTGAAAGTGTCATTATCGGTAGGTAGATCAGGTAAAAATGCTTGTCTCAACAATTCATGTCTATTAAATAGACATGAATTGTTTTTTTTATTTTTATTATTATCTAAAAAAAAAAACAATTCATGTCTATTAAATGTTGCATGCTTATTGTCAACTACTACCTCACCTCCAATATTTTATATTTATTGTTATATAGTACTATAGTAAAATCCTCTAACTCATAGTCATAGATTCCCTTTGAAAAATTTCTACCTAATATTTTTTATTCCATTTTTCTTAATAGATAAATGAAATTTGGTCTTCACAAGTTAGGCAAGTCATGTACAATTTGTGTGATATTGAGGTTATTTGAATATGAGTATGATGAGTGTAAGCCAAAAATTAACTAGTTTGGGCTAAGCCACCACCAAAATAGTGACACATCATTAAATTTTTTGGATCTAGACGGGTCGCTCCGCTCCCACAAATTCATTGGGTGAGTATGAGTGACATTTTAATGAGATGTCATGTTATGATTGACTTGACTTAGACTAAGCCAAAAATAACATGGCTTAAATTCATTTTCCTCTTTAAATATTACATAATATTATAATACTTGATTTATCATACTTATTAGTACGGCGTTTTCATGTCTTTCATTTGATATAGTTTTATGGTATGAACGCATTTGATATAACCCAATTTTATTGAGATGGATAGAAGCATAGCTATTTATATTTAATGAACATTTATAATGATTGAAACATAAAATATCACTTCAACTATTTGTATCTCATACCTCAAATTAAATGCAATTTATTTAAATAAATTTATAAATGACCAAAACATCATTCAAATAAATTCATAATACAATCTATCAACCTAAACACGTTTCAAGACTTAGTAGTTATATTTGTTGGAACATTAAGGTACTGAAATTGGGAATCAGAGTTCGATTTAATTGCTAGTAAATTTGAAATGATTCAATGTCAAAATCCTAGTAGTTAGATGATGAGTTTGCGGGAAAAATTCCAACAATATGAAAACCCTTTGATACTCTAGCTAGGTTAAGGACCACATTTGATTTTGTGAGTAACATTATTAGCAGTGAAAATGGAAGATAGTGAATAGAGAAATATAAAAATGCATGAAGGGTGTATAAGAAATTGACACCTCGCGGATCAAGCAGTTAATAGCTTAATTTCACTTCAAAGATATCGAGTTTGAGTTTTAGCGGCCACAAAATTGTATATTTTAGTTAATATAACGTAATGTTATTCCGATTTCTTATTTGATGGTTTCTTTATTAGTATTTATTAATGAGACATGAACCTACCGAGTCAATGAGACTTGAAACCGAACGTCTCAACGTGAAATGTATACCTTAGACCATTGAGTCACTACTTTATAAAACAATATATATCAACATTAATAGATACGTAGTAATATATTAGGAAATGAATAAAAATAAATAAAGTGTGCATACGATTATGAACTCATCACAAACAATTCATTAAAAAAAAAAAACAATTCATTAGGTATTGCACAAATGGGGTTCGTGTCAAGTCATGGCCCGAGATGGAATGTAAGTGGGTCTATGGTGGGGCAATTAAAGTAATTATGGTCCACTCATGAACTAACAATAATATTTAATAATAAATAACTCAATTTTTTAAACAAAAAATTGCGATTTTTATAATAATAATAACATTTTATTTTTGACAAAAATATAATAATAATATTATTATTAAGTGCACATTGTGCATGTTTTATATGTATTTTTATAAACAATTATTGGTAGATCTATCAAAGCAAAAATAAGTAAAATTAGATTAGTAGACAATTATAAATTAACTTCACATATTTATCGGCGCAAAAACTAATATGTAACTAAACAATATCGAATGAACAAACATTTATAAATGAATTTGTATATATTTATAATTTATCCGTATGAAAAATGTATATAATTTACATACACTAAATGCACATGAAACAAACCGTACAGTTTCTATAATAATTGTAATAATAATAAATCCCAAGGTGGTGGTAGTCTAGTGGGAATCCAATTGGCAAGTATCAAAGAAAGTCTTTGTTTTTTCAAAAAAAATGCGGTATCCTTAACGGTAGCAACCTAAGCCAAGTCACTTGTTATTTTTTAGTAACCATAATTTATATTCCCTATAATATTTTATCATTAGTGGTTTAATTAGCATTAATTAATTGCTCAAGCCATGTGGTTTAACTGTTTAAGCATCTCACTTAACTTCTTTTTATATAATTTTTTTCTTGATTTTTTTTGTTAAAAAAAAAAGAAACGGTACATGCAAATCTGTGTTCGAAAGCTATAAAATCTGTAATTTAATTGCTATTTAAAGAAAAAAAGTGTTGAATCTCTCTGGCTCATGTTCTATCAAATCTTTAACAAAATTGGGCTCATAATTAGCTCATCAACTAAAGCAAAAGTGTGTGTTGTACATGAATTGTAAAGGAATTGAGTTCTTTGAAGAAGAAAAATTATTTAATTGATAAGTTACCACTATTAGAAGAAAAACAATTGTTCAAATCCTTGAAGATTAGTCTTTGGAAGCTGCTTCTATTAAAGCACTTGTGTCACTAACTTTGCATGTGTGGAACACTTTTGGTCAAATGGTGATGTTCATGAATCGGGTTGAAACTTAGTTAATCCCAGCAAAATAATAAGCCAACGAACAAGCTTGATAGGCTTTGTTGGGTGACATGACGCATTTTTCACGTTTTGAGGATTTGGAGAGTACACATACTCAAGATTTAAGCCGTCTTTGCATTTTATTCAAGTTAGGATTAAAATAGTGTTATAAATAGTTATTGCACAACATTTTCGCGTTCTTTACTTATTTATGTTGGGAACTTTCTGAATGAATAAAGAATTGAACATTTTTTATAACTAATTTTTCAATATTCCTTTTCTAACAAGAGCTTCATGGACTTGTTTTTGCAATGGCCAAACATAGCCTCATATAAGAACCATAGTAATCAATAGAACATTAGGATTTAGGAACAATCATCAATCATCAAACCCAATTGCCAAACCCTTTGTTTGAGCTCAAAACTTGTGTATCTTTATTTTGGTAAGGTGTGAATATTTCATCAATTTTTTTGTTCTTAAACCTATAGAAACAAATCTTCAAAATTGAAATTGAAATTAGTACTAATCTAGCTAATAATTAAGACAAAGAATTGAGGTTAGGTTAGGGACAAAATAATGAGAAGGAAATGAAATAGAGGTAGGGTAATAAAAGTAGTGGAGAATGAATGGAGAAATGGGGTTGTGGTGTTGATGAAAGTTGACCTTTAGAAGCAAATGACAAAAATGGTGTGGTGTATGTTAGTTTCTTAATGATGAAAATTTATTTGTTCCATAGTGGGAGTTGGTTCCCATGTGTGTCTTCTTTCTTTTGCCTTGCCATCTTCTTAATTCTCATTACATATCATAGAGTACTACTTGTGTGATCATATGCATGTGTGTCCTCACTTTACAATTTTCCACTTTATCTTTCTTTTCTTTAGGGGTCAATCATTCAATCTAATTTAGATATAAGGAGAAATAGCTATAAGTACGATAAAATCCGTATCATTAAAACCACAATTGTATTTTTTAATCTAGAACTCAACACCTCATGTTTAGTTGGAACAACTCATTGTTGATTGATCCACACGTTTGATGGTTATAGTGTGATCATATGCATGTCATGTGGATATGTGTCTTCAGCAGAACTGACAATAGTGCGTTTGTGTCGTGTTAAAGATTGATTGTGTGTTGTTATCCCAATACTTTTAGGAACCGCGTTGAACAGTTGAACACGGTCACGATAGATTTAACACTATAAATAAACGAAACAATATTGCACTCATTTAAGCTGAATCAAACTACTTCGAGTGGAGCCATCTCAATGATCACCCGATCCCAACCGCTCTCTCCGATTAATATAACTAAGACCCAACTAGATCGATTTATAAGTTCTCTATATGTCAAGTCCAATTAAATTATTAATATGATAATGAATTTCAAATGGCCTAGCAAATTTAACCTCCCTCTTCTTTGATTGCTTATGTGTTTTCAAATTGCAACCAATTTTTGTGAAGCCCAAGTTCGATTGTAGGGTGATGGGTGGTGGTGGTGGGTCAGAGGATTGAGGCTCAGCTGTGCCTCACTATAAAGACATTCCTTGTTCCTCTTTCACAACAAAGCGTGCCTAAGGTTTTCAAAATTTTCACCTTATTTTTAATCATTATGTTTCTAGCCTTCTATTGTTCTATGGATTCATAACAGTTCCTTATTGAAGTAACTAGGTAAAAGACCCAATTTAGTCCCCGAACTTTGATGTTTTGACCCAATTTGGTCCCTAAACTTTTTTTAAC
>JAYMTF010002249.1:0-18987 GCA_036897485.1 Pelargonium nanum | reverse complement strand
TAGGGGTTCCTTAGGCCGTTTCCTATAAAAAAAAAAAAAAACAAAAAAGTCTCAATCATTGACTATAAATAAATATATTTAAAGTTATCTATAAATAGAGATAGGTTTGGGTTGTCCAAAAAGCCCACTAAGAATACTAGAAATAAACTTGAAAAGGCCCATTACCAACCCACCATTGAAGCCTGTATATATCCAATTTTCAGAAGCCCATTTCTTCAATCTTGTCAACAATAGAAAACAGTTGGGTTTTGGTTCAGCTTAATTAACCACTAATCTCTGTGTGGGTGTGGTTATAATTGAGATTAAGATGGTTTAGTAATTTGGAGAATAAAGATTTGGTCAAAGATTATTAGGTAGTGATGTAATGTCTAAATGTTGGTAAAAGGACTAATCGAGTCAAAAAACAAAAAAAATAAATCGAAGTTGGCATTGCATTGCATTGGCTTGAGCAAAGCCAATTACCAAATAAAGTTAAAATGATAACACATTGTCATATCATTTATGACTCGGATTCATTCAAATTTGTCTTTCACACAATCAATTCTGCAATACTACTGTTTACCACACTCAACAAATATATCCCAATTCCCAACCATATCTTTATTCCACAAAAATATCATACTCAAGAATATGTAATCATATTTATCAAACTACAACTATTTAATGCTACTTTAAAATTCATAATAGTTTTATCAAAAAAAAAAAATTCATAATAGGCAACATGTTATTTGAAATGCTACACTGAAAGTAAAGTCAAACTTGCAATAGAGTTTTTATGTGACCACGACATTTTCAATTTATAGAAAGTCATTAAGACGTTATAGATGTTCTTAGGAATCCCAACTACAAATGTCTCAAAATTCACCTAGCACTCGTAGACTGGAAGCTGGAAACTCACGTTCATATTGGGCCCCACACGCAAATCTCACGTCTTCAACGATCAATCACACATAATTTCGTCGTATATTTTGATTTGTAAATATAAATATCTATTTTGAAGAGAGAATGCACCCCAACTCTTGACAATCTCTTGCTAACTTCTCAACTTTTATTTCACTAGAATTTTCTATAGGTCATCCATTTTTGAGACAATTTTAGTACATGTGATAGGAGTTGAGATGGACATGAGGAGATAATGGTAATGGTATAATAAATGGAATAGAATGGGAATAAAGATGAAAGATACAAATGCCAAACGCATGAAAACAAGGACCCAATTGAAGCCAATCCACTATCCGACATTTCTTCATCAATCCATGGAAGATGGAACCCCACTTCCCATCTCCACTTCAAGTACCAATTCACCAATCAATCCTATTTTTAAGTTTTCAATATCACAAAGATACCCACAAAAACCATTCTCAATGCTCTCACATGACATTCAAAGCAATGATTATAGTATTCAACACCTAATGCATAATTGAAATATGATATGATTCATCTTCTTAGTCAAAGCTTGCTTAATCCAAATTCAAATCATGATCATGTGGATTCACATGCAGCCCAAATGGTGATAGCCATGTGAAGCATAGGCAGTAACATGAGTTAAGATTAATATAAGACCCCATTCACAACCATTTCAATATCTACTATTTATAAAGATGATGAACCCAACAAGAAACAGTGACAGAAACAAAAACAAAAAAACAGCACATCACAGCACAAACAGGAAGAGGAGGAGAAGATTAGGTGCTCTACTTATGCCTCTCTATGTATAATACAACAGACCAAACTTAACTAGTGATGTGCTGCTGCTTGGGGTGGGCACTGGTAGCACTTGGCAAACAGCCCAAATGTGTCCACTTGCTTGATGAAGTTGGTCATGCTTGCCCACCCTCCGAGGCCAAACCCGACCACCAGAACCCATACTACGACGAATGCATTTATAACATACATGGCGGTCCAGCTCGGAAGAAAGGAAGGCGGTTTCTCTGCTGCGTTCTGCTTCCACACAATAACATACCAAACGAGCCAAATTTAGACAAATTCCGGTCAAAACCCATGAGAACAATAGTAAAATGCTACTGAGTAGTGGTTACTAGGATAAATGTTATGTTATGGCCTATTTTAGGGAGATGGATTTATGTTTTAAGTGAGAAAAACCAGGAGAAATGGTGGCCAAACAAAGTTGGTTTTGTTTTGTTGTGAGAATCCAAATCAAGTTGGGTCAGTGTATGCAAGAACTGAAGAAAGGGGATTTATTAGTGGGTCCTTTATTCACATTGACAACTCAATCAAAAGATAGGGTTTCAACACATGTATATAACATAGTGAAAAGGATATGCCACCAACTTATCATAATTTCCAAAACTCGATACGGTATCCTCTGTGAACCACATTCATCTAACTTCCTATTTTGTTTTAGAAAATTGAAATCACGAAGAGGAATGATATATACTTGGAGGACTCGGTTTCATGACTCAAATGTGTTCATACTTGTTTGCAATAACTAACTAGGTTAGGTAAGGGAGTGACACAACTGAGACCGGAAATTAGATTGTCTAACGAGCTACAATGATGTTTTCACGAGATTGTTTCAATTAATATCACAAGAAAACGAGAGTAATAGCAATGTCAACCATATAGGAAGCACAACGAGAATATGAATTGAATATGTAGGCGGAGAGAAAGGACCATTTACCTGTCGGGCAGAGGCTGACTTGTAGGTGATCATATGAGCTAAAGCCGGGATGATATAGACAGTGAAGCTGACCAGAAGAGCTCCAACAGCCGAGTTAATAGGACCGAAGAAAGGGAATATAATGGCCAAGAACCATATAGGTACGACCACAGGCAGGCGAGCAAGCGCCCTTAGACATATGCTCTTTGTGTCATGCATCCCGATCACTTTCTCCCAAACAAAATACAAAGGCGTGCAAGCAAACCCAAATGTTATAAACTGCAAGCAAACCAAACAAATTAATCCAAACTAGTACACATTTCGGTCTCGTCAACGTGATAATCATTTAGTATTGTATCGACCTGGTGAATGAGCATTAAGATCACTGCAGCATCACGCCAAGCAGTCCGGGGAAGGAGCGAGAAGGCGTTGGAATGGGTAAGGAGTTGGTCCCCGAAGGCCCAGTAGACGGCCGCGGACGAGGGAAGGGTTAAGGTGAACACATAAATGGTAGCCAGAAAATAAATGTACTTGAACTTCTGAGGCTTCCACATAGCATGCATGATTTCCCTGAATCCAAATGTACAAAAAAGATTGAAAATCATTAATTTTTTCTTTTTCAGGACAAAAATGCCATCAACATGAACCCAAATCTTCAATTGGCACTATGTGCATAAATGGGTCAATTTCACAAATCTGTCTTCTATCTTAAAACCAATATTGAAGCCTATATACAAAAAGAGTTCACCTAGCAACAATTTCTACTCTTTTTCGAAAAAGCAAAGCCAAATCTTTGTTAAGAGAAAAATCACTCACACAGTCACGGCGTGTCCTCCAAAAGTGTACAGTATATTAGTAGCACCAGTGAAATACAGAACCAGCTTGGTTGGACCGCTGTGTGTGACACCATCAACCTGCACCAACAAAAAGGGTCTCAAATTGAGAAAAAAACAAGATTTTCAACCGTTGTGAGTAATTTTTTACCTGGCCGTGAGCAATGGCTGCTGCAGTCATGTACCACGCCGTGTAGGTGGTCATGCCAAGACCCAGAAAAGACCAAATTCGGTAGTTGTGAAATGAGGGGATGAACACAGTGGTGGCACAGCAAGCACCAAATATGTACGTCCATGTCCTCTTGTCCAGGTGGTCGTTTATGTAGTAAATGTTACTGTATCATCAACAAAAAATGTAATAATATTCAAAATCTCGTAAATTTAACCAAGACCCAGTTTTTGTTTTCCTCCGAAGAATCGAAAAAAGTTGTAAAAATCGAACCTTGCGCAGGCTATGAGCTGAATGACAGATCCGAAGAGGAGGAAGGTGCAGTTGAAGGCCAGCCCAGCGGCTTTCCAGTACGGTCCCAGCAAACCATCCAGCACCTCGAACCACTACAGATGATGAAATGGGTTTATTAAAATTTGAATTTTTAAGAAAAAATGGCTAAATGGGTCGATAAAAATTTGATATTTTTAATGTGGGTTGGTCTTGAAAACTGAGAGAATCACCTGTATGACATGGTTTTTGAAGCTGACATTCTCTTTCTCCTTCCGGCTCCGGTACTCGACGTAGAGAACACTGATTAGATAAGCAGTCCAGCTTCCCATAATTCCATAGAAAATCTGGAGAATGATTCCCGAGAGCATGCCCAGTTGAGAGAACGAGTAGGGCAGAGTCAAAAGAACCTGAGCTACCTGTAACCAAAACCCCAAAAAGCAACCATTTTTATCAGAAAATGGGTGTTTTTGAGCTTCAAAAACGAGTCTTTTGAACAAAATGGGATGTGGGTTTTGTGTACCTGATTGGAAGCACAGCTGAACCAGGCATCGTAAACAGAGCCGCCATGCCAGAGAAAGCTTTTGAAGCTGAAATCGGACTCGTCCCCTTTGTCTTCTTCACGCTCAGTCTCGTTGAAGCTGGTCACCATGGTCTCTTCAGCTTGCTTCTGAGACAACATTGCTTCACTTCTCTACAGAATCTGCAAGATCTGAAACCGTAACGGATGGGAACAAAAAAGTTTCGGTTTTGAAAACAAAAAAGAAGCTTTTTTGAACAAACCCCAATTCCAGACGACTCTGAATTCTGATACCCTTTTGCGTTTGGAGATTGAAATTTATAACTGAGAAGCAAAAAGACCCTTTTATTGACAAAATGTATCTGTCCCTTTGAAACCAGTTTTGCTCCTTTAACTCCCTCTTTGGTAGTGCATGTACGTGCCTTGTCTCAATTTGCCTTTTTAGACCCTCACTGATTCACTGTTAATTTGGTCTTTTACAGAAATGCAAATTGTGATCCTGCATAAACGTTCAGAGCATTCAAAATCTTCTAAAATCCTCCAATTCCAAGATTGACACAGTGCCTTTAATGTGCAATTACACACATTCAATACAAACACAATTTTTTGCTAAAAATGTTTAATTTTTTGCTATAGCTGGAACCCAAATAGAAAACAGAGCAAACCAGAACCAAGAAACCAAAAAAACAGAGTAGGTGTAGCTTCTGAAACTGCAATAGCCGGATTGGTGAGTCCTGGGTTTTTGAGAATCGAGGACAAAAAGATGGAAAAAGCACCTGAAACAGAGGAAATTTGCGGCTGCTTTTATTCAAGCCAGAGGAATAAGAAACAAAAAACAGAGTGTGAAGCCATTAAAGAGACAGAGCACACAATCCAACTGCTATACGAAATCAGTCTCTGTTTTTGTTGTTTTTTTTTTTCTTTCTGAATTTAATATAAATTCATTGGATTTTCTTTCATTTTCTCGGCAATAATTCAGAGAAAATCAATTTCCTTGGCAATTCCAGTCTTGGCAAGTCTTGTCAATTTATTTCGGTGAGCCTTGGATTGTTAAGGCCAGCACTTCGACACTACCATTGATTGATGGAAGTACAAGATACTGTAATTTTGGTGTACGACGTCGTATAGCTGTGTGCATCCTGTTCGGTACTGTTTTAATTTTTGGTTTATTTCTTAAAATGAGAGCAAATTTTGATAAGATGGTTCATGCATGATCTTGATTGAGTACATTTCCAGATCTGCTTGCTAATAATTTAGTACATTTTTCATTAAAAAAAATGTTCTTATAAATAATTGCACACCTCATGTGCAAACATGTAATATTTGGTTGGCAGTTTTAGCACAAACTGCAATTAATGTTGCTTTTATTGGCAAAAAACACATCTTATGTTTCAAACGTTTCAAAATTCAGATTACAGTTGTACTAGTATCAGTAATCTCATCCGAGAGACAAAACGAAATTATCCGGGTGGGGTGCTAATGCTATGCACTCATAAATTCATTGAGACGGGTATTGATGTTAGTCGATAATGTGACATCACCTCAGTCTCAGCTAATTAATCATGGATGAAATTCTTTTTTTCTTATATATATATATATATATAGAGAGAGAGAGAGTATCAGGAATTTCAGCCATTATAAAATGAATGAGACTCTTAGCAAAAAAACAAATGAAATGGATCCAGGCAGATCGTTCCGTGCCCAACAAATTTGTTGAAGCGGGTATGAGTGTTTATCGTTAATGTGACATTTTTTCATTTAGGCATGATTTATTGATTGAGATTCTTTTTTCTCGCATTTGTGTGTGTGTATATATATATATATATGATCCGTCATATGTACAAGAAAAACTTAAATTAATAATTAAAGTGTTACAATTAATGTGGTTAACATTTGAAAAAATAAATTGGATGTCATCTTTGTTACATTGATTAAATCATGATATTAGATCTATATGACCAATCAAATTGACCAATTTGTCTTATTAGTTGAATATGACCAATCAAATTGACCGATTTTAAGGGCTTGTTTGGTAACACTACTCAAAAGGTAAAAACAGTTTTTAAAAACACACTTGTTTGTTTGCATAAAAAGGTTTGTAGAAGCCAACAAAAGTGCTTATGTGTTCTAAAGTAAAAACAAACAAACTTGAAATTCAATTTTTTCAGCGCATGAATAGTAAAAGTAAAATGACCAAAATGTACATACATATTATATATTGCTAATTATATTTGTTGAAGAAATATACAACATTTCATATCATTGTTCACACATATATTATAAACAATCAACTTTTTTTTTTATCAAAACAACTAAAAGGCCAACATTTTATATCTAAATGTCAATTTTTTATTATCATAACAATCAACTTATATACTTAAAATGCCAACTTTTTACATCTGAATGTTAACCTTTTTATAAGAACAACCAACTTTTGTACAAAAAATCTCAACTTTTTGGCAAAACATCTAACATTTATATTAAGAGGGTCAACCTTATCTATCTAAGTGTCTACTTTAATATTAATGTGATAAACGTAAGGTGATTAACATGTAAAAGTGAGGGTATATTTGGAAACTCAGTTTAATTCTCTTACTGCTTTTGCTTTTAGGTCTGACAGAAGCAAAATAAAATAGCTTTTTGCAAAATAACAATGATTACAAAAGCTATTCAAAATCACTATAGAAGAAAACATAAGAAGAAATTTTATTCTCTACAATTGTCTGATATGACAATATGCAAATGGATTTGTCAGAACCAAAAAACATCCAGTATTGCAATCAAACAAGTAATACATATGGTGACAGAGCAAGTGAGTTGCATGTAAAATCTGTAAAAAAAATATTTGTGCATAATTTTGCAAATTATTTTTAAAATTCTAAACATTTCTCAATGCGAAAATGAATTCACCAATGATAAAAGTGAATTTTAAACAATTACATGCACCTATTTTGTGTGCATTTATGGATTAGTCAAGATACATAAGATTTATATTTATATTTTAATTTTGGGAGACATTTATTGTTATTATGTTAAAAGAAATCTTACCTGAATTTTTCTTTCTTCTAAATCTATCACGATTGTGCTCGAATCAAATACCAATATTTGTCATTGTAACTGAAAGTTTGTTGCACAAATGTGTGCTAACAACTAATAAGACATGTGATACTGTAGATTTGAACCCAACCCAAAGTATTCGGGTTGTAAAATCTCAACCCATAATTCGTTCATTGGATTATTAAATACGATCGGATGGGTTTTGTACGGTTTACAAATAAATTGGTTGTAACCAACCAACCGAACATTTGAGATGAGCTTTGACCCATAATCAAACATTTGGTGTGCCCAATAATATGATGACATAATTTCTTGAATTTCCTCATTTACAGAATTGGTAGCATTGACAAAAATATCAAATTTAAATTCTCATAATCTAATTGAACATTCCCTCAAATTTTTTGTCACCAATAAATTTACATTAATTGATACCTTAATTAATTAATATTTTCTTATAATGAATAAAAATTGGGTAGGGACCCCTCATAGGTTCCTCTTTATCAACTTTTCCACAATATGCTCCTTGTCCCCTTTACATATCAATTTTAACTAATCATTCATGGAAATTTGCATGCATGGCTCCTCAATCCTTATTAACTAGCTAGTGGTTACTCTAGAGAACAAAACAAGACTGTCCTAATCAAAATCACATTTCAATAAAACAATACTACTAAACATTGTTACATTATTTTCAAAAAGCATTTCAATCTTTGTATATCTTAAATTTTATATTGTTGAGGGCCTACGATGCTTGAGCTAGCTTGCTGGCGGTAATAATTTCAACTATAATTCAAATGAAACAATCTATTTTGCTATGCTTGAGCAATGTAGCAAAATACAAAATGCAGATTTTGAGGCAATAGAGAATAGATTGGATTGGATGGGAAGTGACCCATTTGTGAAGTACACTAAATGTTCACAATTTGGTCAATAATGAAGAAATTTTGATTGCTTTTGGGTTAGTGGCCGAAGCAATTATTGAGAATTGGGTTACTCAAAGCCTGCACCGATTTAATTTATGCAAAAGCTTTTAATGAATACTTCAATTGAAATCATATTCTATATGTGGAGTAGAAAAGAGTGTTCATATCATAGTTTGTAATTGTTTATGCATACCTAGCTCTCTCCCAAAGAAGAAGAATACTACCTCATGATTACTACTCTTTTTTTATTTTACATCTTTATCAAATCTACTCCACACTTATATACAAGGTTGGTTATTGATTGCAATAGGAAGAATCTTGCCATTTAAAATAGCTAGCTTTAAAAAAAAATCAAAATTAGTGTATAGGTGTCTTTACATCAGCTTCAGAAGTTATTAACTCATCGATCGATTGAAAGAGTGTATTCATATTTAGTTATTGCGCTTAAAGAAAAATTTCTTAAGTACTAGGCACAAAATTTGAATTTGGACGATGAACGCTACATGATCGCTAGATCAATTCATTGATAGGCAAAAATTTAACCACACGTAACAATAATTAAGTTTATTTGTATGGGTATACGTTGTAGAGGAATTTAAAAACGCACTCTCATATCGGCCTGGTGCGCTTGAAGACAAAAATTTGCTAGATACTGGTCACAAAAGATGAAAATGAATGGTCAACGCTCATTGATTACTAGATCAACCTCTTAATTAGTTAGCAATTTTAACCACAAATAAACAATAGTTATGCTTATAATTCAGAATCATGTTAATATTGTTATTTACGATCATCCTCAACGAATTAATGACTTAGAACGTCCTATTTTCTTGTCTTAAAAAAAATTCACATACTTAATGATGGTTAAAATTGTGAAGGGAATTTTGGATAATGCTCAATTATGGGAGAATATTGGTTTGAAGTGCCAATACAAGAGGGGAGAGTCATATGGCTTTCCCATCTCTTCTAAAGCTTTGTTTAAACTTTCCCTCCCCAATAGACAATAGCCAATACCCTTAGCATTTTGGCACCTTTTCCTCTCTTTTTTCCCTTAGAATATTTGTTGATTGGAGCATCCTAGGACATCATGCTTTTGTTCTCTCCAAGCCCCCACACATTTCTTTTGTCAAATGAGTTGTTTAGATGTGATCCAAATGGGAACCAAACCATTCCTTGACTACTTGTGTCATAAAAGATACCAATAGAATTTGATTCAACAAATTTTACACATCTTTTTGCTAATGAATATCCTTTTTTATTTGAATGTAGCAATTTAGCTATTCATTATATGGATTAAAGTGTTCATGCCATTTGAATTAGGTGTTGTGATGGGACAAATTATGAATGTTGGACAATGGATCTTTAATTATGTCCATCCAAAATGAAAGTGCCATACCAAATTGATCATATAAGGGTCCAATTCTACACTTTTGAATATATTAGTTATTCATGAAATCATTGGAATTATGGTTGTTGCTGTCCAAACCCAAACTATGATTGGAGACTATGTGGAGTGACAATTCTAGACATTTCCTGATGATAATGGGTCCTCCATATACATGTTAATGCAGGCCCATCTTCATTTGAAAAAGAATGCAATACTAATCCAAACTCTAATTATTAGCTTCTCTCAGTGCACAATTACATATGAAAAAGAAAATAATACTAATCCAAACTCTTCTCATTACATTAGGGTTAGTGGTGGACCTAAACAAAACCCTGAAATTGAGAGATGTGATTAATGGTACAAGCTTGATTATAATATTTTGAACGTGATTAGATATGCATGAGGGGCATGAGGGGTAAAAGTCGAGTGAGAGGAACGTTAGAGAACATAACTATTCACACTTTATGTCACAATAATGTGTTAAAAGAAAAGAAATATTAGCGTTTGTGAACACGAATTCATATTCACACATGAGATCAAAATTTGTACCAATGAATTTAGATCAATGTGTAATGTAAGTACTGAAACAAAATTGTGATAGATGTTGAAGTATAGCCTTTCAACTAACGGAGATAAGATATGTATATTGGTAATGACACACTTCACTACGATTAATTGAAAATATTACTGACATGACGGATCAAAGGAACTCCCACAAGAGAAAAAAGAGGCTCACATGACTTAACATAGCAAATCGAGAATGAGCACAGGCAAGTCATTGAGCACGGGCATGTTTAGCTTATACGCATGTCGTGCCTCAATGTTTATTCATGACACAACGCATAGATTTGTGCTCCACAACACAATGGTGAGTTGATATTTCAATAAGTTAGACCACCAAAGGGCATGCGTCAAGACTCCCAATAGGTTCAGTTGTCTACAATAATTTGTATAGCTTCACTTGCTGATAAGTTAGTTCAAGGAAACAAAAGGCAGGCAATGACCATCAAAAGATAGAAAAAAAAGACAAAAAAATCCATTATCTCCACTTCCTCTTACAATTTCACATGCTCACATGACCCTGAAACTCCTTTGTTGTACCACAATTCAACATAATATAAGGATGGGTTCCTTGTCTCTCCAGTGTTTGCTTTATGGGAAGAGCTGATGCATCACTTTCGACCTTGACAAACGCCTATGTATGAATAACACTCACAACGACCCTCAAGTCGCTTCCTTCTCTAAAATCTTTTCAATGGCCACCCGTCGTCTACGTAACTAACCCTTCTCTACTAACTCTAATAATACCAATATCACGCTCTAATTATTATTACTATCTAGTTCATAGGGATGGAGATTCTAATTATTACACGAAAGCACGGGATTGGATGAGAGGGTAAAGAAAGGAAAATAAAAGCTGGCCCCTTTCTTTTTCCTGCATCTTTACCTGTAAAATCTACTTTTAAACCTTTAAATGAAGCTTTCTGTTTGTTCTACTATCTTTGCAGGCTGCAAGGACCAAGGAGCTATCCATCCAAGTAAGCAAAGAAACATATTATTACCCGATAGGCACAGATGGACCAAGGAGCTATCGATACGATGGATGTATAATCAGCCAACTTTCCTAATAGCAAGCAA
Organism: Pelargonium nanum; assembly: GCA_036897485.1. NCBI lineage: Eukaryota > Viridiplantae > Streptophyta > Magnoliopsida > Geraniales > Geraniaceae > Pelargonium > Pelargonium nanum. The sequence continues at coordinate 7,570 of JAYMTF010002249.1, read as the reverse complement.
CCACACAAATAAACCTATCGTCCATGTTTTGTTTTCACAACTCGTAATTTGATTTAGAACCTCTAATTTCATACGAACACAATTTTACTATTTCATTCTAACAATTGAGTAGTTACACTTGCAATACAAGGGGGACACAACTTACTCCTCTTAAGAGAGGAAAAAAAATCTATAAAAGACGAGTACGTTACAAATGGGCAGGTCAAAATGAATATGCCTAATGCTTCAGGAATTCTGCTATTAGGTGCTGGTAATCACATTCGGGACTCAACAACCGAATAAGAATGGAAGGTATGGTTCAAGCCAAGAAGAAGAGGAAGATGATCAAGAAAAATATCAAAATTGCAAATATTTTGATTAAAAGCCATCTGTTGGATGATATTTGACTAAGATGCCTCAAAAGAGAATTCCTAGCACCCTCCACATTAGCTAATGATTCCTCCATGTTATCGTCAATCCTGCTTGCATCAATGAGGCAGATATTGTAATACGAGTCTAAGTCGTTTAATACTTCAAAAGCAGAGATACTTAATAAATGGAAGCAGGATTCACAGATGCATGTATGTAAATTGAGCAAACCTGATGGCAAGTTCCCCTTGTTCTGCTACCATTGTGGCCAAATGAGTAAATATTCCGCCCAGTTCTGTAATTGTTGACTCCACACTGTGAAGGGCAACTGCCCGGCTCTGTGAATAATTTTCTTGCCGTGGAACTACCTGTTGTAACATGGATGCTTCCATTTCTTGGGATGGGGTGCTGTCTATAGCTAACCTCCGTCTATTGGAAAATTGAATACAAGACGTTAGCATCATCATAAAATAGCCATAATGTATAGTTGTACACTACCCAAACTTTAGTCATAATCAACTAATTTTCATCAACCAGATCCATGTAATAGCCACCTCAAAAGTCAGAATGAGTTTGATTGCTGCATCCTAGATGGTTCATATCAACTAGGTCTTTCCCATGACTAAATGACGATCCAAGATTATAAATCCCCTGAATTATCGTCTTAAATGGTATTATTGTATGATTTGATGGAAATCGGTGCACTCTTTCTCATTGCATCCTGTTATTTAAAGCAGGTGGTGCACTATTTTTTTCTTGTGGAAAGTAATATGTGCAGATATCTTATTCTTCCTCCTTTTTGATGCAGCAAATGTCATTTAGTGGATGACTAATTGGAATATGGGGTATTGGGATTCACTATTTTAGTGGATTCACTACTCTGCTTTATTGGTTGTTAGTATTTGTGAATGATAGTACTTTACCAGCAAAATACCCGCACATATTACCCAGTATGAACAATCTAAGGATCATAGAGAAGCCAACTTTAGGGAGCCTTGGGTCTGACTACAAGCATTCGTGACATTATGACAACATGATTTTCCGTTGACAGAAGACAACACGACCCCTCATCAGAAGTTATTTGCAGATTTGACACATGCATATGCCTAAAGATAACAGCGCCAAACTTTCAAACCATGCAGAGAAAGCTTTGGTAACTGCTTTCAGTGGCCATGGACTTCGTATCACCATCTAAAAAGGCGCAACTGATTAAGTTTTGCTAATATGTTTGTGAAGTGTTATTGCATGCTTATGTATGCAGAAGTGTGTACAACACAATCAGGACACCAGGACACGTGCATATTAGTGTGTATACAAGTTTGAATCATGGTTGCCCTTAAATGCATATTTAAAAATGGTTCATTTGGCTGTCCCAGAGCATTTCAAACCAACATGGAAACAAAATTCGATCACCATAATTGTAGCAAACACAGCTGCACAAGCTATACGTTAATACACACACACACAAAGGCCTCACATAAATTGAATAGCACAGAGAAATGAAAGCACCTCAATTGGTTGCCAGCTTGAACTCCATTGGAAGGCAATCTAGAGAGAGACAGAAAGACAGGGGTTAATTATTTTCCAGCAACTGGACTGTCAAAGGAATATCATTGGGAAAATTTCAAACACCAGTAAAATTGTAGTTCAAATGTAATTTAATGGTTTAAACTTAGAAATATCAGAATAGAGGGATTATACCCTTCTAACTTAAAGTTAAAAATGGCATAGCCTCATGCTAGAGCAATACAGTAGGATAGTCTCATAAAACTGAGATACAGAAACTGTTCTGAAATGCAAGCATAGTTAAAAGTATCCTTTCACACAGAATCCTATCATTTGCCAAGTGCCAACAAATGAAAGACACAGATACTTATATGCTTCATTAGTCAGCACTGGAAGGTGATAAGAGTACCACATAACTAGTTTTATAATATAACAAGACAATGTTTAACTCAGTATAAAAACAATGTGTAAATTTGTGGATTGAAGAGGGAGAAGGGGAAGTAACAAGACATATACTTGCGCATATGCATAGGGAAGTAACAAGACACATACATTAGACTCACTCTGTCCCAAAATGAGCGTCCTTGTTTCTATTTTGGGAATAATAAGAAGTTAGTTAGTGTTGTACAATTACTTTTCAATTCCCATGAGAATGTGTTCTAACAAACTAAAGGGATACTAACTTATTATAGAGTTGTTAGTGGTAATTCATGTTATAACTAGCTTCCTAAAAAAAAAAAGGAGGGCACTCATCTTGGGACAAAAATGCAAGGCAAACAAGACACACATTATGGGATTGAGGGAGTATATAGCATTCCCAAAGAAAACACTCACACTGGTGGCTGCAAACTCCCAGTTGCACTGGATGAACTTGACCAAGGAGGTGGCTCAGTCACAGATTTTGCAGTTTGTTGGAAAGGGTTCTCCCTCAATGCATTTTTGGAGAATAACTGTTTCCTACTCTCATGAGCTTTAATATTCTGTAGGGGGAAGAGCATATAGACATTAACGTCAAAGAGCAAAATAGCAACGAAAAAGAGGCCACAAACTATAGATTAATGCAAGCACACAAACCTCTGTTCTGGCAGTTAATACATTCTGGAGCTGTTTTGTCGCCCCCATGAGTCTACTCTTCAGGTCATCAAAAACAGTGGTTGAGTGAACAACTCTATCTTGAGAATAGTTCCCGTCAGCTATCTCCATGCTTTGAAGTGTTTGTAAATCTGAAAGAGCCACATTAAGTGCTGTGATGTCATTTTTTATCAAGGTAGTCAGCTCTTGTATTTCCACAGTAGGGTCATCAAACATCGATGACTTTTTCGCCACTGCAAATGAAAAAAACATATTTTTAAGAACTCGGTTCAGGATAACATCATCCAGTTGCAAATGTCTAAATTGTTTCAAAAGTATCAAGATCCACATTGCAATATAAGCCCATGCACAATTCAATCAGCATCCACAAACAACATTTTGCTTCAGGCAAATCAATGATTATTCTTCCTTTCAAAAGCATTCTTAAAATTGAAAAAAGGGAAAAGCTCAAGGATCCTGAAAGTTAAACTAAAACGTAGAGGATAACCAAACAGGATCTTCCCTTTGCATTTATATAAGGTATTAAAACAAATGATGCTGCATAAGCTGCCCTACCTTGATTTTGCATATAATAAAGAGACATAAGAGAAAGTAAAACAGGCAAATGGCTGGTCATCTGGTTTGAACAGATAGAATAATGTACATATTTCTGAAACAATTTACATGAGAATCCCAACTCATTATTTTGTAAGACCTTCAATCCCCGCATCAATAATCAGCCTCCAAACAGGGAAACACAAAAGTCTAATGTATACAATCACTATCATGATGCTTTCATGGTTTCATCCCATAATAGCAGTTATTGATATTTCATGTGTCAGATCAATGACACTTGAAAGTAACTGCCACCACTCCTTACATATGCATCCCACTATCCGGTACATAAACTCCAAAACCTTAAAGTTTTCTGAAGCCTGAACTGAACTAAACTTGTTCTCTGACCTGGAAGTTGCCAAGTTCGAGCCTTGCAATCTTAACAACTTCATTCTGTTACATAATTTTCAATTTGATACCACTAGAGAACAAGTAATTCCCAATATCATACCATAAGAAACAGCGGATTCATCAATAAGCTGTACTCCAGCAACCAACACACAAATTGGACGCAGATTTTTACTCGAATCGCATCCAGAGGCAAACACTTACAAATTAATAGTATTTGTTGTTTGTGTGCAGTAAATTTCCTAGCAATATGAAACTAAATGAATAAATCAAACTTATCTGTTCCATCATAGATTTAACAAAATCAGGTCATTGGAAACTAAATCAAAATTCAAGACATGGTAACGGAAAAGAAGGAATAAACTACCTTAGATACGAACATTTCTATTCGATAATTATCCTAGCAACCAAGCAGGACAGTAAGAATCAAATCCAACCAAAAATAATGTAAAGTTTGGCTTACATTGAGCAACACGCGCGATCTTCTTGGATGTCTCATGGATTCCCAACCCGATTCGAGACGCTCTCCTGTTGAATTCGGATCCAGAAGAAGACGGCGATTTGAAAGGAGACGAATCAGTTTCAGCTCGATTGACGGCTGCGATTCCACCGACCTTCTTCAGTGTTTCGGTGAGAGATCGGAACTCCGACGTCCGATCACGGAACGTGGACGCCATAAGCGGTGAGATCACAGATTCAAAGTGATCGGACGGCGGTGAACGGAGGAGTTGAGATCACAGATTCACAACTCGAACAGCACCTAAAGATCGCAATTGCATTTCTGGTTCCCCGGTACCGAACGGTGTTGGTTGCTCGGTTCCTTTCCCGCTCCAAGTAACCAATGAAAGATCGCCACCTGGCGTGCCAGGCCTTTGGGCTTGGGCTTTGTTATAATGGGCCGAGTAATATAATCGAAAGCCCACTTATTTCCAGCCATTAGATTACAATTATTAACAAATACGAACCGTAGGATTTAGGTCTACACATTGGCCTCTTGTTGCTCCTCTTTCCTCTTCACTTCGTCCACTATAAAACCCTAAGCAAACACAGTACAGAGCTTTACCGCAAACTAGGGTTTTTTCAGAACCACCTCTCCACCCAGACACACACAGTAGTTGCGAAGGTTAAAGAGACGGCTTTTGTTGCTGTCCGCCTTGACTGAGCCGCTGCTTCGTCTTGGCCCTTGATTTTGTCTTGTTAATTGTAGTGTTTAGAATCTGAAACTCCAGCATCCATGGCTCCAAAAGCTTCCAAGGCCGACAAGAAGATCGCTTACGACGGCAAGCTTTGCCAGCTCCTCGATGAATACCACCAGATCCTAGTGGTGGCCGCCGATAATGTGGGGTCTAACCAGCTCCAGAACATCAGGAGGGGTCTTCGCGGAGACTCTGTGGTGCTCATGGGAAAGAACACCATGATGAAGAGGTCCGTCAGGATCCACTCTGAGAAGACCGGCAACACGGCCTACCTCAACCTTCTCCCCCTTCTACAGGTATTTCCAATTCTTTCAATTGCTCGTTTCGAATATTATATTCATTTTTTATGTATGATGAAAGTTTGTTTTATAGAATCTGAAATTGAGCTAAATTGCTTAACTTTTCAATTATTCACTATAGGGAAATGTTGGATTGATCTTCACCAAGGGTGATTTGAAAGAAGTGAGCGAAGAGGTTGCCAAGTACAAGGTATGCTCAGTAGTTCTGTTTGTTTTATTGAATGTTTTGTATTGAATTAATATAAACTAATTTGTACTACCAACAAACAAGCTTTGTGTAATTAGATTAGTTAAGAGAGATTGATAGCAAATGTTGACTAATGATTTTGTTTGCAATCTTATTTGTATTGAATAGGAGCAATATGGTTTTCCAGTTTTATTTTATTATAGACAAAATTTGAAGCCCAATTGAATACCAAATAACCTATATATATTTGGTTAATTAGCATACTATACTTTGTTATAGTTAGATTATAAACTAACTTCAACACTAGTTAGATGTTACCGATAATTTTTCTGAGACAATTTAGTTAAGATACCTTCATTGTAATGGCAAGGATCAAAGTCGTATCTAACTAACTAATAGTGTAGACTCCTTTTGTTCAAGTATTATATAACTGCAATGAAATTATATTGTTCATCCATCTTGTTAGGTGGTTGTTTGCAATGTTATTATTTTTATGTGTTTTAGTTATAACTCTGTTCATTGTAGTTCTGACTTTGGTAGTCATTTGGTCTTACGCTACAGTTTTAAGTGTTTAGTTTCTAGCATAAATAAGCTGAATATGTGTAGATGTTTTGAAAATTTTCTGTAATTACTTCATAAGCTAGTTTGATCTTGCATTCCACGCGTCAGATGTCCTTGATTCGATTTTTGATTATTGCACAATGACACAATCCTTGCCTTATTATGTTTGATGTATTTGTTATGATACTATCTCAACTTTAACAGGTTGGAGCTCCTGCTCGTGTTGGTTTGGTTGCTCCAATTGATGTTGTGGTTCCTCCTGGCAACACTGGACTCGACCCCTCTCAAACATCCTTTTTCCAGGTGAGTGATGTTCATAAGAACAGTAATATCATATTTGTTTCTTTTTTTTCAGTTGTATCATATAATAATATTTTTTCCTTTTTAGGTGCTCAACATCCCTACTAAGATTAACAAGGGTACTGTTGAAATTATCACCCCTGTGGAGCTTATTAAGAAGGGGGACAAGGTTGGGTCTTCTGAGGCTGCTCTCCTTGCAAAGCTTGGAATCAGGCCATTCTCATATGGTCTTGTTGTCCAGACTGTTTATGACAATGGAACTGTGTTCAATCCAGAGGTTCTTGATCTGACTGACGAAGACCTTATTGAGAAGTTTGCCAGTGGTGTGTCCATGGTCACTGCTTTGGCTATGGCTGTGTCATACCCAACAATAGCTGCTGCTCCTCATATGCTGATCAATGCATACAAGAACTTACTCTCTGTTGCAGTTGCTTCTGAGTATTCTTTCCCACTTGCAGATAAAGTGAAGGAATATTTGAAGGTATTGTATTCTCTGAGTAGCCCGTGTATTATGTTGCTCATGACTCTTGATCTTAATTTGTATTAACTGGTTGGTGCAATGCAGGATCCAAGCAAGTTTGCTGTTGCTGCTGCTCCAGTTGCTGCTGCGGCTTCTGGCGGTTCAGCTGCTGCCCCTGCCAAGGTAGAAGAGAAGGAGGAGCCCAAGGAGGAGTCTGATGATGATATGGGTTTCAGTCTTTTTGATTAGGTTGTTAGCCTTTATTTATTCACATGAATGTTTGTTTGCTTTCAATGTTTTGGATATTGACATTTGATGTTTTGTTATATGTTTTCTGAATTTTAAGAAGAATAGTTTCAACTTTCAAGTTCTATAATGTCTTGTGTTCTATCACAATTTCTTTATTTTTATTGATTAGCTTATCTCACAATATTATTGTTATATACTGTTAATTTTAACTTTGGGACAGCATTAACCACACGTTTAGGATAATTAATATTCTTATTTGATTGATTGTGATTTTTTTATCAGTTGGGTTACACAATATGGGTAGCTCTATACTTTTTAAACTTGAATAACCCACCCCCATGGATTGGAGTTTAGATTAGCTTAGAAATAACAATAATGGTGTGTTTGGGAATCATGATTTGATTTGAAATGCTGGATTTGAGTCAAATGA
>JAYMTF010002248.1:0-18989 GCA_036897485.1 Pelargonium nanum | reverse complement strand
TTCTCCTTTGGTCCATTTCTCCACAGTGGCGTGCCTGTAAATAAGTGTTCAAAAAATTGTTCACGAACATGTTTCAATTTTTAATTTTTGAACATGAAAATATACAAAACTCACAGTTAGTTCCACAGTGGCCACAAGGTCCTCGTTTTGGCATGTTTGAAATTTCCTGCAAAATGTGAATCTAATAATAAAGAGAGTATATACAACTAATTAAACTAATGGTCAAACAAAATCTTAGGACATCAAATCAAATTTAGCAGCAATGCTAAGTACAAAATGACTGGAAATGTTTTTTTGTTGTTGGTAAATTCATAACTAATTCATGAGGATTGAGGACATTGTGAAAAAAAACGAAAGAAGAAGAAGCAAATGGTACATAGTCAAGCTAAGCTAATTCAATGTGTTAACTTAAATACGAATATTAATTAGTTGCTTGCCATTTCATCTAAACAGATTTTGCAAATGGAATTATATTTTTAGAAAACCCAGGGTATGCAGTTATAATTTTGATTCAATTTAATCGATTGTTAGTTTTTGACCGTCGCAAATGCCTAACAATAACTTCTAAGAATAAAATCGTGCTTAATTTGTTTTGTTTAAATGTACAATTAAGAGCGACACAAAAGTATCCGTTCTTAATGAAAAGAAAAAACCTATGAAGAGAACACTAGATGCACAATCAAGCAGAAAAAAGAAAGAAGAAATTATTCACTAAACATATATCAATGTTTGTTTAAAATTGTGTGGAACAATGTTTGTGCACTTAAGTTTTTTCTCGTAAAAAAATAGCATGAGTATCTAAAAAGGAAAATAGAGAAAATGAACATAATTAGATATTGAAAATCTCCATCTAATTGAAGGTGTATACATACTCCATGAGACCCAAATTTGATTTCTCTATCCTTTCCTTTAGAAATCAAACTTAAAATCATAGACATTGATGGTCTTAGATCTTCTCTAGCTATACATTTGGGTAAATTTGGGGAAAAGAGAACTCAATTAATTAACAAGTCTATATATATATATGGATTAAGTAATTACTTACAGAAATTGGGTACAAGTCCAGCAGCTGATCATGAGATATATGAGTGCTCTAGCTAGCTAAGTAGCTATGGTGGTGAGAGACATAGAGAGAAGAAAATGAAGAAGATGATGATGGAAATAGACTATGGTTTTTGCCTACAAAAGGAGTGAAAATTGGGGAGATATGAATTGAGCCAGTCTATGGAGATAGCATCTTCAGCATGTATTGGTAGATAATTAATTAAACCCATAACTTTACTCAATGAATGGCCAATTGATTTGAAGAAAAATACAATTTGTGTAATTGGATTCCTTTTCTTTTTTTCAAAATTAATTTCGGTTACAAAATTTGTTTTGCATAAGACAACATTGCATTCTTGTTTTTTAATAATTGTGTAACTGATATTGATATTTCTCATCAAAAGGCTATAAATTCAAATATGAGAAAAGTAATGACGCAGTTGGTAGCGCAAGACTGTGTGAGCGGGAAGAGCTCTCGGGTGTGATGCCCGCTCAACACACCCATGGAGAGAGGTGAGAACTAGAACACGTGACCAAACATCGAATAAAAATCAGTCTGAGTGTGATTAAACGGCTTAAATGTGTCAACCGCGAGTTTACGGGCCCACTTAGAACACCTCATAGTATTAAACCAAAAAAACAATATGAGAAAATATATATATCTCACTCAATATATATGAACGCGCACGAAACTTAGTCATACTATGAGTTATATCTGTTTCAATAAATTTGTGAATACGGATTATCAGTTCAAATCCAATAAACAAATATTGAACTGTAGATCCATTAGTTTAGATTGAACCTTAGTGGACCCAATTCAATGGTGGATCTCAGCCCAATATCTTCCAACAGAAAAATAGAATCATCTCTTTGAATCATAATGTTCTGCAGTGACTCCACAACTGTGTTCATGACCTGCTGGGAAAATGTAAGAAAATTAAACAAATTTCCTTTTTTATTTATGATTTGTAGTGTTTGTAAATTTTAGGAACAAAATTAGGGTTTCTTGGTTGTGATGGTTGCAGGACATTGCTGCGTTTTTTTGCTTGGGATCAGTAACATCTGACAGTACGTTTGTTTCTAGTCTCTCGTTGGGCTAATCAGGTTTGGGATTATTCACCATACATTAACATTCAATTAAACTAGATTAATCAAATGCTAGATGTATTATTTTACTTGTTAAATTTTATTAAATGTATTATGATCTTTGAATTGGGATTTTTAGGGATAGTTCATTAATTCCGTTCATTTTGAACTCTTTGATTTGGGTTTACGGATCAGATTCATATTTAGGTTTACAACTCACAAGAAATTCATGCTTTGAGTAGATTCATGAAAGTGGAATCTTTGGCAGACATTTGCATTTGCTCACTTGAACACGGGTAGAGCTGACGATTTTGATCCGAACCCACGGGCATTTGAATTCCAATCCGATTGAAAATCGATCTGATCCGATCAATTTTTGTGTTAGATCGGATATATCCTGAAAAAATACGGATTGAATCGAACAAATCACTTCATTTTACACTAAAAATCTGAAATTTATCCAATCTGAACTCCATTCAGAGTGCTCTTTATCATTTTACATGACCCAATGTTGGGCTGGGCTCATCTCTTAAATGTCTCAAATGCTCTAATCTTGTTATGATAGTATTGAATTTAATGTTTTTGTTTTGATTCAGTGGTTTCTTTGTAGAGAACTTTGGTAGCACTTTACTTGTGTTTTAGTTTAACCACTACCTGATAGAATAGAAATATGTATATGTAAACCTGCGTGCAACTCATATCTAGTATGAGTCAACCATATTGAGTTATTTCTTGTTTATTAGAACGAAAACTGAATACAATGAAGACAAAACAATTGAAGATTTGATACGGATTGAAGTTATTTTAGTTATCAACCGGAGCAACAATAGGGGAAAATATGTCATTGGATCTCCCACATCAGCTCATGTGGGAGGTGCAGGAGGCACTAAGCTCTTGTGGCCTACGTAGACCTCCCAAACAAGCCCTCAGTATACACTGTAGTTATTAACATAAATATACATGTACATAGATGGATAGAAATACCCATTTGTCAACATTTAGACATCATTGCTTGCTCTGGTATAGGAATGAGGTTGAACAGGCTCTGGATGGATGTGGTCCTTCCTGAAAATCTGGTAATGTTCTGTGCTCTGAGCAGCCTTGAAAAAGTCCAAGTTATTGATGAATTTCCTGGTGGGTGGTTGGCTTTTATTAAAGCTATAATTAGAAAACTGTGTCATCTAATGCTTCTTGGCCCATCTCAGCATACATGTCTCACTGTTAACTCTACTGTTTTCACCCACCAGTAACAAAACTATATGACAGAATATATAGTATTTAACTGATGCATTTTAATCATTCATGTATAATTCATTTTCATACATTAATTGGATGTGTGAGTGTGTGTGTTTCTTTTTATGTTTTTTTCTCAAATTCATTCTAGTACCTCAGTTAGCAGATTTAGAAATATGTTTGTGAAGTTGACAATTCTTTTTCTGATAGAGACAATTAGGTGACCCCAACCTACTTCCCAAAATACATAGTATTATAAAGTAAAAGCTTTTTTTTTTTTGAGAAAAAGAAGACTCTCAGAGTCTCGGGTAAAGAGTTATGTGCTGAGATTCAGTCTAGTTAATAAGAAGATGTCTCCTCACGATTTAACACGCATACCCGTCTCATTGAATTTGTGGACGTGAATTTATTTCCTTTGTGTGTTTACTGAGTTTTAACCAATAACGCATTGACTGAGACTCCTTGCTCTATTTTTTTATTGTGTTTCAGGCGCGAAAACCCATCAATTTTGTCAAAATGTTGAAGCAAAAATGATGGCTCTAGACTCAGCAGTGAGGCCAGATCCATTTCTTTCTTTCATTATGGTCCTACCGCCATTGATCCTACAACCTCCAACCACCCCAATAAACCATAAGCTGACAACTTTGTCTCCACTAAACTATCCATTAAAAGGCTCTGCACTTTCTCTCTAAGTGCTCACTCCTCACTCCTCTCTCCTCTATGTCCTAACTCCTCTCACTCTCTCTCCAATTTTATTGTGTTTGTTCAGGAAAAAATGGCTCAGGGAAGAGACAGTGCAGTGGTTGCCACAATGCTCCTTTGCTTGTTTCTACTCCATTCTGAGATGGCTCATGCAGCCACCACCTACACGGTTGGTGGTCCTGGAGGCTGGACCTTCAATGTCGCCAACTGGCCTAAAGGCAAGAGCTTCAAAGCCGGCGACACACTTGGTATGTATCAAATAGTTTAGTATCTAGTATCGGCACTAGTGCACTACCAGTAGATTATGTATTATCTACAGTGTGAACCACCAAATACCTTAGAAATGCAAATAAATGAGAGGGTATGATCATGATTCATGATGGTTCGCATTTGGTGGTTCACACTATAGATCTTACATGTAACCTCTCATTTATTCGCATTTCTAATTACAACTTCATATACAGTAGATACTGAGAATGGATCCGTTTTTGCAGTGTTCAACTATAGTCCTGCAGCGCACAATGTTGTCATGGTGAACCAGGCCGGTTACCGGGGGTGCACGTCTCCTAGGGGCGCGAAAACATTTCAAACGGGAAGAGATCAGATCAAGCTTGCAAAGGGACCCAACTACTTCATATGCAGCTTCTCGGGGCACTGCCAGTCCGGGATGAAAATTGCTGTCGTCGCTACTTGATCGGTTCTTGATCTAGCTAGCTACAGACCGACCCGATTCTCTGTTTCTTGTTCTAGTTAGTATGGTTCTTGAATCTTGATGTGGCATGGCAGTAATATAAACATAATGGTACCAAAAGTTTACTAGTTCTGTAATAATTTTTGTGGTGAATGGAGAGTGAAACAATGAAATGAAATATGCTTCTGTGTGGATGTAATGTAAGCTAGAAACCATCCTTAAAAAGAAAATCATATGATGAATAAAAGGGTAACTTTTGTAGTAACTCTAAAAAAATTGTTTTGGGCCTACTAGAACATTTGTTTTAATTCCTCTCGTTATTTTTTTCGGTTTATACCATGTAGTTCTTAATCGGGCCCGCACATTTGCGGTTGACATTTTTAAACCGTTTTACCACACCCAGATTAATACCCATTTGCTCTTTCCACTCACGCAATCTGTGTAGCCAACTGCGTCACTACCCTTGATTAGTCTCGTTATCTTTTGATTGTGAGTGTAGTTGAACAAAAGTAAATGTTTATGTAGTTATTATAATAAAATGGGTAAAATATTTCTAGACCTTGACTAAATTTCTTGGGAGCTCTAAATTTCCTCTCCAAAGCATCCATATTTTAAGCAGAACCATATCCTCGTATTGACTAAATTTGCAATTTGACTATTGATTCTTTTCTTGAACCACAAGGTTTCCTAAATTCCCTCCAACACATGAATCACTTCTTCTATGATCCACTATAAAATGGTGTCTGTTGACTCTGTTCTCTCATTCAAAAACACACAAATTAATAAATTATTTTCATGCTTGTTTCTATCTCAATCTCATTTATAAATGAATAAAATAAAGGTATGCATGTATTTATGTATTTTTTCTACTTATAATTATTCAGGGGTACCTACTATAACATTACCCAGAGATATGTCAATGTTATTCTTTGTAGCATACAAATAAGAACGAAATACAAGACATGACAAAACACTATATGAATACAACGACAAACAATTATTACAAAATTACATACACGATAAGAATATGTTAAATAATATTAAATAATGTACATCGGCTAAACTCAAGTCTGCCAATGTGATTGAGAATTGGATACGTTCAATCAACTCATATTTAAATAGGAATACACGTAAAACGAAATGTCTGGCATGTACATATTCGAATAGTATCAATGCATCAAATTAAGTGTTGGATACGTATCGGACATAGGAACGCTGAGAAGACCAGAGTATCCATACATCGTAAACGTAATTTTGTGATTTGCAGGAGAGGAAATGGGCCAGGCAAGAGTTATTGTGACGTTCATTTTGTGTGCAATGCTTAGTTCTAAAACTGGCGATGCAAAGACCTACATTGTCGGAGACGACAAAGGTTGTACCTTTGGTGTGTCCAATTGGACCGAAGGCAAGACCTTTGCAGCCGGAGATGTACTAGGTACAAACTGCTTATATATAGTACGTGTGCATGCATGCATGCATGTAACATTATACGTACGTATGTTAATGCATGTGATTTTGATATGTAGTGTTCCAGTACGATCCAAAGAAGCACGACGTTGTGGAAGCAGATGAGCATCAATACAATCAATGTAATATGCCATATGCAGAAGTGGTACACAAAACTGGAAATGACAAGATTGTGCTCAAGCCTGGCAAAAACTTCTTCATTTGCGGCGTTTTGGGCCATTGTGCTGAGGGAATGAAGATTGCTGCAAATGTTCCATCCTAATTCTTTATTTATTTATGGCCCGTCAACCATTTTGTGTATATCTTTGTAAATCTGCTTCGTTAATTAGAGACTTACTTTCGTAGAGTTCACGATTGCGTTTACCACACATAACAGATCTATTGTTTTTATTATTAGATTTTTTTAGGAGACGAGTAAGATCTTGTGAGGGTTTGTAGAAGATGTACCCACGAAATCTTAGCAGATATAAACTATCTTTAATGTACACTATTAAAAACATTAGACGAAAGTGAAATATTGCATCACGACTTTAAGATCAAAGAGTAAGCGAAATCAACAAACACACTCTATATTGAACGGTGGATTCTAGCATGTACGGTCGATCAAATACACACAAAAAAACAAAAAAAAAAAAGGTTCAAAATGTTATGGACAATGGGATGTCCGTGCATATTGAAGCATGCCCGTGCAAAATCCAATGAACGGCGATTCAAACCACATGAACGATGGTCCCATATCTCAAAGATTCTTCAATTTAGCGTTGTATAGATGAACAATCTTGTGTGTGTGCAACACATGTTAACGGCTAATTTTGTTCGATTTAAAGATATTTTTTTAACATGCTTTAAAATTGATCAAATCAAAATTGAATTTATCAAATATAAAAATTTACATATAAATACTATATACTATGTTGAAATTAATTCCCTAACTTTAGCATATTTTGAATATTCAAAATTTCACAAAATATGAATTTAGGATTGTTCGCAATCTTCAGAGTTAGTCGGGAGAGCATGAAATGATGGCGGTGATATGGTGGTTCGTCAGAGTTACAGAATAACATTTCAATTATTCAGTGTTCAAGATTCGAACATTTACAATTTGGCCTAAAATAAGTGTAGTCACTTATGTTGAGACAAAAATGCTAACAAAATATGACACGATACTTATTTAGTTATTTTGAGACATATACGGAAAATAAATATTGTTTATAACGTTTGTAGTAATTTTTAACAACAAAAGGCTATGATTATCTTTTGTAACGGTTTCCGATTTTCTCTTATAAACACATGAATTTCTTCCCCAAACAACTATATTTGCAATTTGTCTATCAACTATTTTTCTGAACCACACACTCTCCCAAATTCTCTCTCAGCTCTTCTTGTTAATTTGAATCAGCTCTATAAAATGGTGTCTATTCTCTTTTTGAAACAAATGAATCAATAATTATTTTCAATATACAATAAATAAATAAAAACAATAAAGGTACACAAGATTTCCATGTAAAATTAGTTAGGGTTAGCTACATTAATATCAGCTAATTAGTGACCATTTTTGTTTTCTTGGCAGGAGAAGAAATGGGGCAAGCAAGAATCGGTGCAGTTGTTGCAACAATGTTTGTATTGTTACTTTCTTCTGAAATTGCGGACGCGGCCACCTACACCGTTGGAGATGAAAAAGGTTGGACTTTTGGCGTATCCGAATGGGCTAACGACAAGCAATTCG
This sequence comes from Pelargonium nanum, assembly GCA_036897485.1. Taxonomy (NCBI): domain Eukaryota; kingdom Viridiplantae; phylum Streptophyta; class Magnoliopsida; order Geraniales; family Geraniaceae; genus Pelargonium; species Pelargonium nanum. The sequence continues at coordinate 11,040 of JAYMTF010002248.1, read as the reverse complement.
TAGCTGGAGATACACTGGGTACGTAGGCACAGGCCCACGCCACCCCAACAATTATATTAAATATCAAGTAAATTCAACTTTAATATGTGTTTGCAATGTTCAATTATGATCCAAGGTGCGTAGGCACTAGCCCACGCCATCTCTAAATTCAGCTTTAATATGTATTTGCAGTGTTCAATTATGACTCGAAAGGGCACAACGTTGTGGAGGTGGACGAGAAGAGCTACAATGATTGCGTATTGCCGAAATCAGGGTGCAAACCACACCGCACTGGACTTGATAGGATAGTGCTGAAGCCAGGCAAAAACTTCTTCATCTGCAGCCTTCCTGGCCATTGTGCTGATGGAATGAAGATTGCTGCAAATTGTCCAGCTTAATTATATGGTTTTTTTATATATATATGTACATATACATACATGCATTATTTATTAATATTATTACTCATAATGACATGATCATGATGATCTGATGATTTATATATTAGATAACTGATAAATTATTCAATGTGATTCAACAATTTGCATGCAAGAAAAGATTTAACAGTAAAGAAAATGGGCTTTTGTTTCTCTCTGAAACCTTTTTTCAACAGTATACAGAAAATGGTTTGTCCTATTTGCTCTAATTGTCAACCTTGTCTGTTCCAAGCTCAAGAATTTTGATTTTCAGCAAATACATGAAATAGATGGGGTGACCGGTGGCGGAGCCAGGGGTAGGTTGTAGTAGGCAACCGCCTACCCTATCACCCCTAAACACTAATAAACAATCTATGAATCTGAAACAGATATGGACGTTGTTTCTGTTAGTGTTGATAAATGTTGTCATCTTTTATCGTTGCTCAAGTTTGAATCATTAAATTAGGGCGATGGCCTCTAATTTTAGCTTATATTGCCTAAATTTTTATGTCTACCCTTCCTGCAAAGTCTGGTTCCGCTATTGATGGGTCTAAATCTAATTAAAGCTTTGTGTAGCTACTGTTGATGTATGTAAATTGTGGTGGTGGTGGTGGTGGATGTATGTGAAATGGGGAACAATGAAACCAAACCTCCATCATGAGCAAAGGCAGTAAGATAAGCCCACCAAAAATGGCAGCCTCAGTGTATACCATTCCAAGCATGCATATATATATATTGCACAATGCATGCTCCTAGCTAGGAATCCAATGCTCAACCACAGACCAATCAAGGACTCACACCACTACACTGCACTATACTTGTGCACCATCACAATCATCATTCCACTGCTACAGCAACTGCTTTAAACATGTAAAGCTACAACAGTAATATTGAGTATGTATGTATGCAATATATATGGCTATATCTAGTTTCTTTTCTTTTCATTCCAATGGTTGACTTTCACCAAAGCAATGCCAAAAAACAAAAAGTCTCAGTCTCAGTGGTTTTGGCAATAACAACAAACTAAAAATTTAGAAAATCCCATGTTCTGTTCATATGATCACTAAAGGCATGATCAATGGTAAGTTAAATTATGAAACTTGCAAATGTGTCATCAAGAACATAATGCTTCTGAAGCTGACAGAAGAGAGCTAGTAATTACCTCTTGATTGGGTTCCAGCTACATAACCTGAAATGTAATGTCATGATCATCCAGAGCTATATGTCACGTCCAGAAAGAATGGGTCTCCCCCAGACGCTTTAAGGGTAGTCTTCACTATGCGGCATGCTCCTATACTAGTAAAGTGGATGTTGATCAGTGTGCTTAATGGTGCAGGTATAACCTCTTTTGCCAGGATATGTAATTTATATTGCTTGACACCCATGAAAAAGGATGAACCCTCTCTCCGGATGCCTGAGTTTGATCCGGTTCTTTTGGTCCGTCACATATAGCTACGTTTTGAATCTTCAGGAGATTTTCAGGGTGGATTTTGCAGGGCTAGTTTAGACATTCTGGCCACCTCCAGAGGAGAGGAGGACATGGAGGTGGACAGAATGCCAAAATGGCCCTGCAACAATGCCCCTGGAAATCTAGAGAGAGTAGCTGAATTGAAGATGGTTTTGGTTTATGAGAATGGTGGTGGGTTTTGAAATGGGATTGTGGCCTTTTTGTAGAAAAGAAGGTGCATGAGCGTGCATGGTGTTGTACGACCTGTTGGCCTTTTTCTTTCATCTTTACCAGTTTTCATGTACATGAAAATCCCATTTCTAATTCAGCAGAAAGGTTCTTGCTTTCTTTGTTGTACCTCTGGGACAGGACTAACCTTTGAGTGCAACCATGGAAAGCAGAGCTAGCTTCTGCATATGTGTTGTGCAGTTGGAGAGAGTGGGCATTAGGGTTTTTAATTTGACTATGAGGTTTGGTTGGTTGGTTGGTTCATGTGTGTTCTCTTGTGCTTTCAATATGCTTTTTGACTTGCTGCAAAAGGAGGATGCAGAATGGGCTGTTCTTGTCTCCCACTCACACCTATGTTGCTTTGTCAACTCACATGCCATCTGTTAAAATACATTACATTTTTGAGTTGTGCTTTGTCAACTCCCTTCTCAATTCACACTCGAGAGTCCATAGAGTTAATGACTGAGACTTTGATAAAGCGAGCGCTTCAGACCCACAAATTTATTAGGACAAATATAACTGTTAGTTCATGACGTGTCAAAACTCTTGTAGACTTGACTTAAATGAGTACACAATTCACTTGTTCTTGAATCTGTATTAGAAACATAAGATTATCACTGTAATTACATTTGCAATATATAGTAATGTATCACTCTAATTTCCCTCCTTCCATTTCCACTATACAAGAATGTGTGTATCCTATGATCCTTGAAACCAAGGACTGTTTGTTCTATGAGATTAGAAAATGTGTTCCTGCCTGCTATGAGAATGTGTTGTACGGAGATCACACGAGGGGCAAGATTAAACCTCGTGATGCCATCCTCGATTCAACTTTAAACTGGGACCTATCGATTGCTCGAAGAGCTATTTGGTGAGGGCATTTTCCACCAAAGGATTGTCGTCTTTAACTAACTTGTCAACTGGGTTCTCCTTGGCCCAGACAGCAGCATCTAAATATCCGAGCTCAAAGAGCTTGTCAAGAACTTGATCTTCTGCTGGCTCCAGTGCCCAGTTGAAAAGCTGAAATTGTAGGGAGGTTGGATCAAATTATGTTCATTGACGATGCATGCACACAAACCATTCAGTTGCAAGGCATAGAGATTACCTGTCGAGGGCTAGCCCTATTTTCAGGATTACAATCTGGACTGATCCCAATTCCCTCTAAACCCAACCGATCAGCTGGGAAAGCACAAACACGAATCTGCAAAGGTCAAAGCAATATTAATAAGCCATCAAATTCCACTTCCAGGAGCAACCTCAATAATAGTGCTCTCACAAGACAATTATATTGTAGCATTTGAAGGTTCGCTGGCATAATAATTATAATAGGAAGAATAGTCATACATTAAATTTAACTTACCTGAATGGGATGCAGAATAGCAATAAATAAATAAATAAACATTACACATGAGCAACACACTGGTACCATAAAAGACATGGGAGGTATGAACAGACAATGCTACAATCACGTGGATGCACAATTTGGATAAGAAATTTGTGCAAAATCCAAAGGAAAAAGACATCCCAAGCAAATGGATAATGGAGGATGCTAAATTACAGAAATTAACCAACAGAACATTGTTCAATTAGAAAGCAAATAAGTTTTGAAAAAAATGGCATCTGACTACAAGATTAGTAAACTTGAACAATAACATTATGGACCACTTGTCAAAAAGTTACAAGACTAGATGATCAGAAGTGTCAAGGTACACTATGCAGAGAGATTTATTACAAATTAAAAGAGGTAAATTAAAAGAATTAGATACCGTCTGAGCAGCAGATGTTGGTGGCATAAACAAAGTCAAACCCCCATCAACGCAAAGTCGATTCCGAAACATTGTTGCTGGTCTTGGTGCAAGGTATCTGCAGTGATTGTATTTTTAGTACAATTTCAATGCATAATCAGATAAAGAAGAAAAGCCAGTGGCATATCAACCACATACCCAGGAATGAAAGAAGAAGTGATGACTGCATTGATGAGATCTTCCTTAGAGTCAAACTGATCTACCAGTAAACCCCTAGGCCTCCAGAGAATTTGAGTTACAGCAACTGCAATGGATGAAAATTATAAATTTATAATGAAGCTGCAAGAAATAGCTCAAATCAAAATAATCAACTGTGTGCAAGATGAACAATATTTGCGCAAACAGAGCACGTGAAGTTGTGAACTAATGAAAAAGCAGTCGTAGCCCAACACCATATCAACTACTTGAACGACACAGGAATCAGGTCAACCCAACATGTAATCACCTATATTCATTCATGAAAGAATATGAAAATGAGTATGCTGACATATCCTCATCTAAGTTGCTGCAAATTGTTAAAAGAACATTAACTAATGGGTTAATACTAACACATGCTAAGAATATTGTCATTATGGCAAAACAGTGACTCTGCATTTATAATCACTTGTTCAAAAAAGATGAGTGGTGATCATCAAAGTTTGTATTACAGAATATATGGATTGAAGTTTGTAATTAGCCTAAATAACGGCCTCTGGGGAGTATTCTTGTCATAAAGGACACATTACGCTAGCAGGGAAGCATGAATCTCTGTATTGATTGGCATTTGGCAAGCATACTAATCCAGCATACAAAAATTTAAGATTTGTAAACGCACTAGTATCAACACCCATAAGACACAAAAGGTAAGGATCCCCACTAGTATAATTGTCTTAGCACAGGCAAATATGGCATGAGAGAGAGATTCTTACCACGAACCCTCCCATTAGACCTTGTATGAGCATCATCTGGTAAGAACTCTTGAAGAACATCTCGAAGAATAGCCTGTCCACAGAAGCATGAAATATTAAAATGTATAAATGATACAAAATTAAAATCTCTTTTTGGGCATATGGAACCTAGCTAGCTCTCCCTTTGTCAGGAATCCCAAATGTTGGGATATACTTCCCCTAGTAAAGCTTTTACTGTTCTGCTATAAGACAAGCCACTTGAACAATGAAAAACTAAAGTCTAAAACTTCCATTTAATATCATTCTTCCAATTTTCATAGAGACTCGCCTCCATTAAAGTCAAAATGCCACAGCTTACGGCATGCTAAAGGTTCAGATTTGACAATTGCAACAAACAAAAGCCAATATTATAGTATGGATTCCAAATTTAGATATGACATGTTATAATACTGCTGTCTAGACACAAGTAGATTATTAATCAAAGTTTTATTACTCTTTCATGCTAATTCTTTCTTCGAAATTTCATTAATGTTGATCGCAATGCCAAAGCAGCATATCTCTGTAGTAACTCCAAAATTGATATTGTTTTGGAGTTGAACGGTTAATTAATCCTTCCCCAATACAAAATGAAATGAAGAGAATAGAATAAAATGATACTGCATACATGAATAACAATCATAGATTGACACATTATCCCCAAAAGTTACAGAATGGAAGTACTATTATTGCAGTACTAGACTGTGTAAGCATACCCCAAGCCGAAATGCAGTTCCTTTGCGGCGACAATCTTCGGCCAATATCTTAGTTGCTTTTAAGGCATCCTGCATACTTGCTCCAGAGGCTACTGCTGCACAGACTATAGCACCAGCTGAAGAGCCAGCCAATGGCGTTGTTTCCTGTACAGAAAATAACATTCCGGTTACTAAGGAATGATTGTAGCATGCTCATGTTCAGATTGAGATTATGCTCAGGGTTGAAAATTACAATATATCTAATGACCCAGTCAGATGTTTCAACCAAGATAAAGATAGAGAACACACTGTAAAGGCACCGATATGAAACTTTTACCTCAAAGGAAGCTTTTGTGCAACATACTCTTTTCTAGTAACAAATGATAAAAGCCATAATGATGTTCTTGGGGGTAAACTTGTTCACATGGGCCAATGTTCAATTGTTCTAGTTCACTCTTATTTTACATCAACCCTATATGAAGGATCTACTCCTTTCTGTTACAATGAATGAGGTCGGGTACTCAGGTTGAATGCTGACCTCTCTACTATATAATATGACCCTTCTCAATTGATGCAGTTAAGTTTTAACAAATAGAGCGTAGTACTTAAATGCGCATCTCAGGCACAAGGCACTGTAGGTGCAAGGGGTTGGGCCTTGCCAATAGTAAGGTGAGGCGACATGTAAAAGGTTCTAGGCGCAAAAAAGCGTGCCTCAAGCACATACGTACTTTTTGTGTGTTTCTGTTATAGTAAGAAAGATATCATTTTACTATTTTCTAGGGATGCTGATACAGATATTCCTCTTTAATAATCATCAAGTAATAAAGTTTTAAATTAAAGCATGACAGAAGTCTTACTCCTATCATTTTCAAGCAAAAATCATTCATATTTTTCACAGATACTCATCATTTCATCTAATATTTGATTAAATCTTCAATAAAGTTTAGAAATCAACAAGTTCTTTCATCTTCAAAAATCATCTTTATCTACTATCTAAGGAAAATACTTGCGTGACCAAACTCTTTGTCATCTTCCCTCTTCTTGCCGAGTAAGGCAGGCATATTTTATCTTTTTCTTTTCCTTTTCTTTTCTCCCCTGCTACCATTTTGATTATTCTTTTATTCTTTTATGATAACAAAGATAATCTTTTTCTTCATTTCACTCATTTGGCGCCTTATCTCGCTTAGTTGCATCTGGCCAAGGACCCAGGACCCCTTTGCACCTTGCACTTATAACTATCAATCCATATTTCTACGTAAGAGCTAGTTCCAATTACCACCTTATCAGGACAAACAGACTTAAAGAGCACTCTTGGCAGACTAGATTACTTAATATTCCTACTTATTGGGTACTTAGGCGAGCCGGAGAAAAAAAAACACATCAAAGCTATCAGGACAAAGACACTAAAAGAGCGATCTTTACTTATAACCATATCAACAGAACAACAATTGAGAAAACTTTCTAAAATCTCATACCCCTCTACTAAAATCTCCTTCCACCCACAACTTCACCAAACCCCAATTTACGGAATTGACTGCGCATCACCTTAAAATCCTCTAAAAAGCTAAGGAACACTCCTAAACCAATCCCGCTCAATTATACATACACACAAAAAGCTATGAAATTGAGTGAACTATGAACCCAATTTAGAGCAAGCAATTAACCCAACAGCTCAAAACACAAGAAACGTACCTTAATGTAACCATTCTCTATAAGAAATTGAGCAACCCCAAGATGGTACGGAAACAGCAACCCAGCGGCGGAGAAGCTAAACCCGGGACTAGTAACGACCGGTCGCTCACGCTCGGCCTCAATGTCCTTGACGCGCTGCTCCCAAAGCACCCCAGGATCAATCTCGTCCTCCATGACCTTCCCAATCCTCTCCTCATAAGCCCCGCCGTTATAATTACTCCCATTTACGAAAATCTCGACCGCTTCCTCCTTGCCGTTGCGGCTCTTGCTACGGCTCCGAATGAGCCTCGAGGCCAGGCCCAGGAAGAGCTCGCCGGTGGCGACGGCCAAGGAGCGCTTCTCGGAGGGAGGAGGCGTGGGTTTGGGATTGGGATTGGAGGAGCAGTTTCTGATGTGGAGGAAGGATCGGGAGTGGCTGTGGGTGCGATTGGGTTTGGGGTTTGGGGAGAGGAAGAGAGAGGAGAGGGAGGAGAGAGAGGAGGCCATGGAAGGTTTGGTTCTGGTTCTGGTTAGGCCATGCCTCCTTATTTGCATTTGCAGGAACATTTCTTATTGGTTTTGTAAATAGTTTTTTGTTTTTCTGGGATGAAACAAATGTTTTTTTTAATAAAAAAATCATTTAAAATCTGAATGTTTTAAGTTTTAAACTGATTATTTCCTAAATTAAAATGTTATATTTCTAAAATATCTCTAGTGATAATTTACTATTAAAAAAATTGCATACTTTGCACGGGCTAATAACATATTTGTTTATTTCTTTTTCAAAAAGAGAATGTATTATTTTCTTGGGATGATATTTTGTTTGAATGATCAATAGAATCTGATGTTTCTTATTGACACGATAAAATTAGACATGTTAAAGTTGTTTGTCGTCTTGTCCATGTGTTAATTATTTTTTCTTATTGTTTTTTAAGTTCAAATTCACTTGAGCTTCGTCTTGGAAGTCTCGAATATGTGATCTGCGTGAGTCAACATGTCAAAAATAGAGATCACGAATGTTTTTCGGGGCATTGTATCGAGCATGTGAGTAAGATCTCGGTTGTTACTCATAAGAGCTATGGATAGCGTTTTAGAGAGAAAAATATAGAGATCATTCAATTGCGTATAGAATATAAACTTTTGTATAAACATTTGAAATAAACTACTCAAACAAACTTTAAATAAGCTTCGATTTTCCGTTCAGAATGTCAAACTCGAGTGGCTCATTTATCTCATCCATCATCCAGAGTTTCCGCACAATCTGATAAAGAGAAAATATTCCACAATTATCAAATTAGTCATTTTCACGACTAAAAAGTCTTCGTAACAAAAGTTTTTGTAACAAGAAAAAAGAAGAATCAACCAATAAACCTATAAAATAAAATAAAAATAATAATAAACTTCTGAATGTTTGAAGTCAAATTTTGTGATCCCTATAATAAAAAGCTAGGCTGATTAAGTGGAAAATTATCAAATTAATTATTATGGTCCAAGTGGAGCTGTATAGTTTCCTGGTCCACTCTCTATAGCTTCGTAAAGCTCTTCCTCTTGAGGCTCTTCACATCATTGCCTTTGGAAGAAAAAACCAGAAAAGAATGAAACTTTAGGTGTGAATTTGGAAGAAGAAGAAGACCCAGAAACAGAACTAAACAAATAGGCCCTAAGCCATAAAAGAATCCTCCTATTTTCTGTAATGTTACACAATTTGTAACAACAGAACAAAACTGACAGAATATGCATCAGATCATACTGGTATGCAATAATATCATTCTTGCCTGAATATCACAGTATTTGAAACAATATTATATAATGCTAATACTAAACATCAGAGAGGTACTCTATAGGATGGATCCACCATTTTTAGTATGAATAGATTATCCCTGTTGCCCCTTGATATCCTGCAAAACAGAAAAAAAAAAAAAAAAAAAAAAAAAAAGAAGAACTACTAGTTCTAATCACAAGTACACATGTTTATAAGAAATGATAAAAATAGTCCAAGAAGATCACATATGTTTCGGTTTTTGGAATTATAGTTCCTAAGATTACTTACCTTAGCTCCTCGTCCAAGTATGTAATTTCCAATTCGCCTTTGCCACTTCCAGGTGATTTAATCGGTATCTGTCGAGTATTAGTTAGAGAATGTTATTTGTCATAGAAGATGATGTAGAGAACCAAAACTACAAACAATATTGTGAAACATCATGCATGTAAGAACCTACCAAAGAAGCAATTTTGAAGTAGTCAAATTTAACAGCTACTCTTTTTGCATTTAGAGGTACAAGATTAGCTGTTGCCTGCAGGAATGTTGATAGGTTTTGTTCAAATCGTATATGTTAATCTTCTTTTACCGACCTTTTAGTCATGACAGTCACCAAGAACGTTTAAATAATAGCAAGAAACGGGAACAACTGAACAAGCTATCAGTGTAATGCAGAAACTGAATCAGAAGCAGCACCTGATTGAAGAATGGCCAAGTTTCTATATTCTGAGCTCTCAGAGTATCTACATTTATTGCTTGGTAGATCTTTCCATTTGGTCTAAGAAATTTCGGTCTCTGCGTTCACAACTGAAAATCCATTATAGTTTTCACAATAGCGAAGAAAGATTGACTTTCTTGTCATCATATAAATAACGATGTTATACAGATGACAAGTGAGAAGATATTAACGATGCATTTTCAAGGTTGAGGAAGTATAGATTTACAAGCTAATTAAAAAAAGGGATATATACCATCAGACCTTTGTTTGCAAAAGAGATTGAGATGTTGTATAAATGAGCTCCCATTTTCCATTCAAAAGATCAGACTTGAGAGGCTCCTTCATCTTATTCACCGCCTCGGGTTTACGTGCAATCTGATCAAGAGAAATTACAAAAGAATCAAAGAAACAAAATTGCAAGCATCGCACTTAGCCCTGCGGATATTGAAAGATGTGAAAATACAATAATTTATCTCAGAGTTGGGTGCTTTCAAGGCCTTGGTCATTTTATCTTGAGACAATGTCCATATACACATATTGCAATATGTTTCTGCTACTCACTCAAGTCTTACATTTAGGACTTCAGAGTCCATCTATACAATATCTTTCTGTTGTTCAATGCATTTTCCGTATTTGTTAATCAAAAACTTGAAAGAAAGTTTCTACCGAAAAGAAATTTTTTGTCCCAAATGTAGTTAGGAATGCACTTCCTCTCTTATATCCCCAAGTGCTTTTGTGGTAACAAACTCAAGGTTATCTAACAATCTATGTTAAAGATATTGTTAGTAATTCATGCATAATTAACTAACCAAAAAGAATCATCGGACACTCATTTTCGGATTAATTTTTAAACCATCCATTGTACAAAACAAATACAGTCAATGTCCCAATTCTGCTGTTACTTGAACTTTTGATAAGCAAACAAGGTTTGAATTATTAATAACACTCCTATAATCCATTAAATTTATCAAAGTTTGAAGTCAGATTTTGGGATCCCTAAAAAATTAGGCTAATAACTATTGATACCAGAATCATCAAATTAATTATTATGGTCCAAGCTAAATCTACATATATATGTGTTAAACTTGGTGAGGTAGCACTAGGTGATGCCACCTCATCAAGTTTAACAATTTCTAGCCCTCTCATTGAGTGGCTTTTCATTTCTCATAGGTTACAAATAATGACCCTATTAACTAATAGTAATTGATAATAATATTAGATATATCAATCACTAATATATATAAGAGGTAGTACCATAGAAGAATGCTACATATCTAAGCATATAATCTAATATCTTTAGCTAATAGGAGTCACAAGTAGTTGAAAAGTCTCAATTGATTTTCATCTTCTATATATTTCTACATGTACAACAAACTCACACCAAAAGAGCAAGAATTCTAAT